>APFE031309269.1:48941-86064 GCA_000404065.3 Pinus taeda | reverse complement strand
ATGGATTTTATCACAGGTTTACCCAAGTCTGAGGGAAAGAGTGTCATGATGGTGGTAGTTGACAGACTTACCAAGTATACACACTTTTGTGCAATATCACATCCATTGAAAGCCAGTACAGTTTCTACTGCATTTATGGAAACAATTCAAAAGCTACATGGAAACCCAAAGATTATTGTAAGTGACACAGATCCCATTTTCACTAGAAATTTTTGGACAAAAGTATTTTCTTGTCTTGGTACTCAGTTAGCTCATAGCTCATCTTATCATCCTCAATCTAATGGGCAAATTGAGATAGTAAACAAATGTTTGGAAGGATATCTTCGTTGCTTTGTATTTGATAAATATACACAATGGTTCAAATGGTTGCCTCTAGCTGAATGGTGGTATATCACTTCCTTCCATACAACAACAAAAATGACCCCATTTATGGCACTTTATGGATATCAACCACCATCCATCACATCATACTTAGGAGAAAATTCTAAGGTTCAAGCAGTGGAACATCACATCGAACATCAACAACAAGTCCTCCAACTCTTAAAGGATAATCTCGTGTTGGCACATAATAGAATGAAACAACAGGCAAGTAACATCGCAGCGAAAGAAGTTTTGATGTAGGTGATTGGGTATTCCTACGGCTACAACCATATAAACAAATGTCCCTCAAGCAAGCTAAGAAGGATAATAAATTATCACCAAAGTGTTATGGTCTATACAAGGTGTTGCAAAATATTGGTACTATGGCATACAAATTGGAGCTTCCTGCAACATCTCAAGTGCACCCAGTTTTCCATGTTTCATGTTTAAAGAAGGTTATAAGCGACAAGCTTCCAATTAAAACAATATTGCCAAAACTTGACGAGGAAGGAAAAATTATATTGGAACCGGAAGCAGTCATAGAAACAAGTACTCGACAGCTACGAAATTGATCAATTTCTGAGTATCTAATCAAGTGGAAGAACTTGTCCACCAAAGGTTCCACATGGCAGGATGAGAATTTTATACAGAAGCATACAGAACTACTCAAGTGTTGAGGACAAAACTTTTTTTGAAGGAGAGGGGCATGATAGGTCCCTATAATACTAGTGATTACCCCATTACTATTGTAGTTGTATCCCTTATTAATATTTTTGTGCCCCTATTGTCCATATTTTTATACTGTGCCATAAAATCCCTCTATTGTTATTTTTGTGGCTTTATATTATTATTGTTAGGTCAACTGGGTTATATTGTGACTCCTTAGACTCGTATATATAGAAAGGAGGTTTTTTCATTTGAATCATCCAAGAATTGTTCATTTATGTAATGTAAAGAAGGTTGCCCCCTTGAAGAGACTGAATTATAAGGCGTTTATATATCTTTTCTATCTTTTTCTTGAGCTGGTTTCATAACACTCAACCCCAAAACCAATCTTGGCAACAAGGTTGGAAAGGAACTACTATGGAATCCATCCACAATATCCTCAATATTTTACTAAATATCCTCCATATCCAACTCCATGTTATCCCTACCATTCACCTCCACCTCCACCACAACCCCAACCACATCCATCTCAAATATCCACTCCCACTCAACTACCTGTACCACCATTTCCAAACCCACACAATGAATTAGCTAAACCCACTTACAATGTTGAGGTACAACACTTCCAAATATCTCCTTTCGATCTCAATGGTATTCATCTCAGCTTAGGAAGAATATTCAAAAAAATAGATTCTCTTGATGCCATTGAAGGACAACATGCAGAAAAATAAGATTCAAAAGAAAAGATCAAAGAATCATGGGATGCACTTGATGAAGAGTAGACAACAAAATCAAAGATTAAGAAAGCTCTTTGATGGTTACCATCAAATCCTCCATGTGTTCAAGAGAAAAATTAGTAAAAAGAGGAAGATTTGAAGGTCATGGAAGAAGAAGATATCCAAGATGATCCAAATCAGCAAGTGGACCAGGGGCATCACAACTATATTGAAATATGGTTCCAGACTATTATTAATTTGCAACAACACTCTCTTCTTCAAATGTGCTTGATCCTTTCAAAGTCTCTGAAATCCAGGTACCTATCAAATCATATATTGCAAGCTTACACATCAGTTTATCTGTCATCTTGATGTGCACATGGCTCCATTGGAAGTATTCTTATACTTGAAAGTAATTTTGTTTTTCAAGTAGGGTAGGGTAGAAAAAAAATGAAAAATAAGAGGAAAATAATAAAATCTCAAGTGAAAACCTCCTTTGAGGCCTCTCCATCTACTCCATCACCTTCGCATGAGGAAGACTTAACTCATGACATACAAGCTCCAAACGTTTCATTCCCCTCATCGAATCAAACATGTGCTTTGACCTCTAATCATGAAACTCCTTAGATTGCAATTTTTTATTACATTTTCAAAGCTAAAATGAAGTTTCCCATTAAGTCGCACCAGGATAAAGCAAAGATGGTTGTGGGGAACGATAGTCCCCTGTCTGTTATCCCCATTTTATAGGAAAAATCAATTTCCGCATCACAGGGAAGGTGGTGAGACCTTTTACCTTAGAGAGATGGATAAATTATCATTGCCTCCCCTTCCTGGGTCGTGCACCTAAATTTCACGTCATGATCAAGGGATGGTTTTGTGCGATTTTAATTTTTTTTTAGAAGGTTGAACATAACCTACCTAGGGACTATTCGTGGGTTTTGTTTGGTTTTTTCACACAACATTGGTGTTTTGATTTTGATGCAGCCTAAATACATTTGTATACCCAAAAAGTATGGGCATTGTTACTCGGACTACCTTTGACTTTTTTGGAACTGTCAAATTTCGGAGGAAATAAAAAACAAGATTGACATTTTTTTTGTGTGGAGGACAAATGCTTGATGAAACCTAATTGGAGGGTGGCCTGGTTGCAGGTCAAAGTTTATTTAAAAGGAAAATTATCGGAGGACATCAAATTGAGCTTTGAAGGCCGAGTTTGGTCCCAAATTATCAATTGTTGGAGGTTTCCTTTCAAGTGTTATTCCTATCACAAGGTAGGACACTTGGTAGTTTCATGTCTTTCTTATGTTTGAGCAAAAAAATTTACTCTTCCTAAAAACGATGGGTTAAAAAGTCCTCCTCAGTGCCTTCGCAGAAAACGAAAATGAAGAGTGGTGAATTTGTGGATGAGAACGAACATGTTACATTAGAAGGTGATAGCTTGCATGCCATAGATTCTCCTCCAAAATAATCTGTAGAAATCGCTTTGGGTATGTATACTCATGCCCCCCTTGCATGTAGTCATCAATTATTGAGGATATTAGTAAAGAAGTAACCCTGTCAGAAAAATACAATGCACATGTAAAATCCTATAAGGAAGCATTCATTTCTCCTCCAATAAAGTCTTAGTCAAACATCTCCTAGGTTCCCCTTAGGAGTCATTCTCCTCCTTCAACATTGATTGTCCTTATGGTAAATTATTCATACTCTTCCTCTTTTGCCTCAAACTCTTTGTTTCCTTTATGATGTCCTCATGCGCCTCCAAGGAAAGGATGGAAAAATAATTTTTTCCCTCACTAATAGATAAGAGAAAGTACCCCTTATGTTACAGAATGTCGCGTAATGAAGATTCCTCAACTCAAGGAGGTCTAGCCACAAATATACCTTCCATTGGCCACACTGGTAGCAAGCCAAATTTTTCTAAGGTACAATCAAAATCTAAACAGTACATTCATAGGGGAAAACAATACATGATGTTTAAGGCTCTTGGAGAACAAGGCCCATCTCAGGGTAAAAAATGATTATGTTGTCATTGAATATGCATGGGTTTGGGGGAACCCCCAAGAAAATAGCCCATAAAAGGTTTATCTGCAAGATTAATCCCAAGATGATCATGTTGCAAGAAACTATATTGATAGTGAAAGAGTGAAAGCCATCGTCTCCCTGTTGTTAAGGAACTAGTCCCTCATGGTCGTGGACACCCAAGGTCAATAGGGTGGTGAATTTGTGGATAATAACAAACATGTTACATTAGAAGGTGATAGCTTGCATGCCATAGATTCTCCTCCAAAATAATCTATAGAAATCGCTTTGGGTATGTATACACATGCCCCCCTTGCATGTAGTCATTGATTATTGAGGACATTAGTAAAGAAGTAACCCTGTTCGAAAAATACAATGCACATGTAAAATCCTATAAGGAAGCATTCATTTCTCCTCCAATAACAACTTAGTCAAACAAGTCGTAGGTTCCCCTTAAGATTCATTCTCCTCCTTCAGCATTGATTGTCCTTATGGTAAATTATTCATACTCTTCCTCTCTTGCCTCAAACTCTTTGTTTCCTTTACGATGTCCTCATGTGCCTCCAAGGAAAGGCTAGAAAAATACTCTCTTTCCTCACTAATAGATAAGAGGAAGTACCCCCTATGTTCCAGAATGTCACGTAAGATTCCTTATCTCAAGGAGGTCTAGCCACAATCCCTTCCATTGGCCACACTGGTAGGAAATCAATTTTTTCTAAGGCACAATAAAAATCTAAAGAGTATATTCATAGGGGAAAACAATACATTATGTTTAGGGCTCTTGGAGAACAAGGTCCATCTCAAGGTAAAAAATGAAGATGTTGTCATTGAATATGCATGGGTCTGGGGGAATCCCCAAGAAAATAGCCCATAAAAGGTTTATCCACAAGGTTAATCCTGAGATGATCATGTTACAAGAAAATATTATTGATAGTGAAAGAGTGAAAGCCATCGTCTCCTTGTAGTTAAGGAACTAGTCCCTCATGGCTGTGGACACCCAAGGTCAATATGGAGGTCTCCTCACTACATGGAATTCTTATTTTGAGGGTGTTGTCTCCTATTCCTCAACAAGATTTATATCGTTGGATATGGATGTTTATGATTTAAGTAAGAAGATAAGTTTAGGAAATTTCTATAATCCTTATCTTGATCACAAAACCTTTTGGGATAATTGGGGTTTATTTAGTGTTTTTGAATTTCATCCACTTATCCTTAGATTTGATTTAAAATTCATCACATTGATCAAATATATTTGGGGTTTGGTTTCTTGCATCCACTGGAAAAATATTTTTCACATTTCATTCTGTACAAAAATTAATCGATTTAGAACCTATTACTCTTTCCCTCACATGGAGGAATACTACATCTGAATAAGGTTCCATTTTCGAAAGGACTGAATGGTTTTCTAATGTCTGAGTCCCTAATTTATTCATCCCTAATAGTGTGCTCATGGGTGGAGGATGGTGGTATTTTAACCACTTTTGAATTGTTCTTGAAATAGTGAGGGATGAGACCAAACCTCCATCTCCTTTCAAATTTAATCCAGTTTAGTTGAAAGAAGTAGATTTCATAAACCTGGTCAAAATCTCATGGACTTCATTCAACATCAATCAAGATGGCACTTTAATTTTGAGGTAGAATTAAATTATATCGAATCTAAAATTCATGATATATATTCCTTGAATGTTGCAAGATCTTTCCTCACTGATATTTTTGAAAGTATCCACAAGATGGAATTTAAAAGGAGGGAGCTCCTATCCAGTGAGGAAGAGATGTTGCATCTTCATAACTACATCATATAGATTCATGAAGGCAAAAACAACACCAAATTTTTTCACAACTTTGCTAATATGAGGAAAAATTCAAACACCATTTTGTCCATCAATGACCAAAATGGTTCCCTAGTCTATTCTTTCAAAGATATCAAGATATTGAGCATTCACCGTTTCAAATCACTTTTTTCCTGGCTTGAAGGTTTCATTATTCATTATATTATGGAAGCATTATCTCTTATTCCTCATTCCATCGTTGAGGAAATGAATTAGTCCTTATCTATTGAAGTCTCAAAGGGGGAAATGCTAGTAGATCTCACATGCATGAAAAAAGGGAAATGTTACAGCCCATATGGGATGATGGTTGAGTCTTACACCAGTTTTTATGACCTAAATAAGGAAGATCTCCTCAAATTTTTTAGAGAGTCTCAAGCCTCTAGAAATTTTTTATGATCTTTAAATTCTACATTCATCACTCTTATTCCACAGCTCTAGAAAGATGAAACCTTCAATGATTTTTGTCCCATATCTTTTTGTAATGTGATTAATAAACTAATCACTAAAACATTTCCACTTGTTTGAAGCCCATTCTCAGTGATATTATCTCAAAAGAGAAATTTGGTTTCTTGCAAAATTGTCAAATTCATGATGCAGTCTCCCTAGCACAAGAGGCCCTCCACTCGATCAAAACAAAAATCCTTGGCACTGATCATTTCCATTGGCACAATAATATTTTCATGCACATCAAGGCTAGCCTAGTTGACATCAATGCCAACACAGTTGATGCCGCCTTCCATCCTATTATTGTCAATTGTCCAACAATATTCCCATTTGGCATTGATGGAAACACATCATTACTCCGTATTGATGGCCACTCCTCATGCTACATCTAGCCAACACCAAAGACATCCAATGAAGTCTCTATCTCTCTCTTTTTGGTTCATGATCTTTATCTATTTGGTATTCATTGATATTTCTCTCCCCTGCATGGGCTGCTAATAGCTTTATCTCCCCCTTTGACATTAATGGAAAGGGGCCACCAATAGAATTATCTCTCTCTTTCAATTAATTCTAAGGGTCAAGATGCTAATGTGCATTCTCCTTGTGAGAAACTAATGATTGATCATTCTCTTGTGTAAACTCCTCTTCTCAAGGGATGATATATCTTTGATAGGTATAGTATGAATTCTACTATCCACACTCACCTAAAATCAACATGTACAAATACACTTACAAAAACAACATTAGTAAACAAACCTCATGATTTTTTATTTTCCTTTTATTTCTCTTAAGAGGAAAACTTCCCTCGTTGACATCAATGTCAAGAGATAACACTTCCCGACATAAAGAACATTTCCTTTGTCTTCTGTAGTTGCTTCTCTTCTCTAGAGAATTATATATATATATATATATATTATGATATACTCCCCCTCAATATATACTATCTCCTCTCAAATGTTTATGCAGTTCTATACATTTCATGGATGTTTTCTCTCTCTGTCAATGCATATTTTATACAAATTCATATTGCTAGTGGTACTTGCTGCACATACCAATTGTTAGTGATGCATTTTGACTTTTTTGTCACACTACTACTGTGACTTTAGATATTGTTCTCACTTATTTTGAGAATACTAATCATCAACTCTTCTCCCCTTGAGATCATGCTTCTACTACAAAGGACTGTTGCTTAAATAACACCATCTACACCAATGACAATTGAAGAATGCACCAAGCAAACTCCCATAGCTGTTTCTCAAAAATAGATGTCCATACACCACAAGGTTACTACAACTAAGCCAAAGGCTACCACTTGACATAGTGATCTAAAATGATAACCAAGGAACATGCAAATCAAACCACTTGTTTACATGAACTCAATATTGCTAGGCATAATAAATTTTTTGACTTAAATTAAATAAAGGTACTTCATATAAGATGCAACCTTTCATTTTCTAAGAAATCACTCTTCCTCAGACCAAGGATGATACATGCTATTGCTAATAAAGTATCTCCCCCCCTGAGCCAATTCTCTCTTCCTTTCCCTGATCTCTTGCATTTTCCCTCTTTCTTTTTCTTGGGGACTGATCATGTGGACCTAATTTTATCTTTGGGCCTCTTATCACTCCATAGTTTTGCTACAACTCCTCTTCTTCTCAAAACAGAAAGGGTTGTGTACTCTTGGAACCATGTTGGTTGCACTTTCCTCTTCTCCTGCAATGTTTATACACTTGAAATAAACAAATTAATCATTATAATAAGTAAGGGGACCCAGTCTTACCTCCATCCTTAAGATGCACCTATGTGAATAAAATTTATGATGCCTACATCTAACTTCTTTGACTTCACTTGAAGTCATTATGTTCTTTCAATGAAAAGAAACTAAGGATACTCTCCCTGAGCATATTTACCACTTTTTTCTTCCAAACCTTTAGAGGCTAAGTCTTGAGAGGAGCATTGCATTCCAACTTATTACTCGTCCCTTTTTTGAATTATTCTTAATTGGGTAGGGCTAGAAGCCACATGTCCTCAGTTTCTTCTTTCTTTCTCCATATCTTCTTGTTGCTTTTTTTCTTTACCTACAAGGGAGAAATAATGGGGCTTCTATTTCCTTTGTTTACCTGAAACTTATGCTTAATGTGGCTAATACTTACAAAGGGGTCTACCATGAGGGTAAGAGGATCATTCTTCGTAATTCTCTTCTGATTTTTCTTAATTGAAAAATGAAACCTTTTCTTATTTCTTTCTTTCTCCTCTTTTCAACATGTTGCCTTCACACATAGCATTGAAGACAAACTCATATTTCTTTTGATCTATTATTTCTTCTTGTATTTAAAGGTTGAGATGCTACATTTTTCTACATCTTCTAAGAATTGGGCTTTGTCCTACTATATCTGTAGCGTGCTTCCTTGCACCCAAACTTGTCGCATTATAGCATTTATCATGGTACAAAATGGGATAAAAGGAATTATATGCTTGATGACATTATTACCAAGTTGCTTATACCATCCTTATTCCAAGGCATCACATGCATGCTTCGATTGCAACTACTCGACATTTTTTGCTTCGTTGCATACCATCTACAAACAATGGCTTTATGACCAAAAGTATTGAAGGAAAAAAAATAACCATGGAGGAACTTTTGATACCTAAATATTCTTTGTCCTAGAGAAGGAAAGGACCCTTTCTAGTACTTCACATATCTTCCATGGTTTTTTGAATTGCTACCTCAATAAATTTGATGCTTCTTCATTCTCTTCTCTTGTTATTGCTACTTTCGTTGTTGCTTCTCCTTCCTCAGTTATTGCTTGTTATTTTGTTGTTATTGCTTTCCTAGTTGTTGGTGTTGTCCAACAACCCATTTTTCTTTGTTTTTGTTGAACCTTTTAATTGCCTCACCCTATATAGCTAATTATTTCTCTTCTTTTCCCTTTAAGCTTGCATATTTTCTATATCCAAGCCTGATTTTGGTGAGAGGAGACCTCTGACTGATGAGGATGTCATCTAGAGCCTTTGCGATGTTCAAAATCTTTTGATATTGAGAAAAAATTCCAAACCATGTCTTATTGAGACTACTTCAGCTTGTAGTATCTCACGGAAATATTTCCTTTCATTGAGTTGATTTTTCAACATCTCATTCATTTTGTTGACTTCTCCTTGTTAAACATTAAGATCAACTATTGTTTTGATCAACTTTTCATTCTCAAGTTTATTCTTGCAATTTCTCCTCTTGGTTGAGATTTTTCTTCTACAAGCTCCTTTATCTCTTTTAGAGTAGAGATGAGCTTCTTTATAAAATATATCTTTTTAGCTAGTTCTTTTTCTGCCCTACCATAGGTGCTAACAGAATTATAATTCAATATATATAATTATATATATATATATATATATATAATATATATATTATTTATTAATTATATATATATATATATATATATAATAATAATTATAATATATATATATATATATATATATATTATATATAGATATATATATATATCATTCTCAACTCTTTCTTTATCACTATAGGGAATGCATTCATTTTCACATGGATATGAACACTCATGGGACCTCTCTTCATTCTCCTTATGATTTGTTCTTTCCTCTTCTTGAGAGGTACCTTCATCTTCTATTGTTACAAGTGTAGGTCTCTCTTCGCTATTACTAGATGCATTTTTATCCTTTTCTTTACACAATGGATGTGAAAATCTAGAAGATAAGTGACTTATTTCTTTACATTTTCAACAACATAATAGATTACCTTATGAACAAAATGGCCGAGTCTCATCCAAGTCTTCTTCTTCACCTTTGGAGTGAAGATCGAAATTGTGCATTTGGAGGAAGATATTCGGTCCTTTGAACATTTTATTTTTGATATGCTTTTTCTTCCTCTTCCTTATATTCTTCTCTTTATCATTTCTAATAGTAGGGAATGTTTCACTGCTTGAGAAACAAGGTTCTTCAACTTTCTCTAATGCTTCATGGCTATCTCCTCCATATAAACATAGCAAGTTTTCTATCATTTCCTTTATTGTCTCACAATATCTCACTTTATCAAAATTTAAATTTGATAGCCCTTTCATGATAATCCTCTTGGCCTCTGTATTGAATTCATTCTTCTCTCCATATTCTATAGGCAACCAAATATCTAGATCAATGTCCATTAAATGTGCTCCCATTCTAATCTTCTAGAATGCATAGTTTGTTCCATTCAAAAATGGAATTCCTTCTAGTGTAAGCCAAACTTGACTAGCCATGTTTTCTTTTGATTTTCATTTAAGCAGGTAAGATGGAACCTAAAGGAAACTTTCTATGATACCAATTGTTGGAAACAATAATTAATACTGAGATGGAGGACAAATCAGTATTAAGGCTAATTTTAACTTTTATGACAATTTATATTTTTCATTCAAGCTTTCCATTCATTATGTGAGAAACCACCATCATAACATGTGCAACAAATGAATAAACATCTAAATACACACACACACACACACACACACACACCCCATGAGAAATATACATAGAAGAAAACATTGATTTAATTTGGAAACCTAAAAGGGAAAAACCACAAATCTTTGGTTATTATGATGTAAATTATGAGCTCCTACTATATTTACATCATATGTGTTTGTGAGCACCCACTCACAAGAAACATTAACTTCCTTAGATTTTTTTCTATCACCCACTAGTAGGAAGTGTTGACTCCCTTCTTTATAGACAACTGATTAGCTTATCATGAAGCACCAACTCCACACATTTATGAAAGAACGCACTTACATGAGGGACCAACGTGTAAGAAATCCTTAGACACCCACTAGATGGAAGCTCCAACTCCCTATTTTGTAGGCTCCAACCCACACTCAATAAGGAAATCTCTGCTCTCTACAATGACTCTCACTCCACCTAATTTCAATGCTATGTTCTCCTCAAGAGCCTTCACTTCACTCAACCCATGCAAAACTCAATCAACTCCTCTACAATAACATCCTCACAAACATACTACACTCTTCAACAACACATACTCCACTAAGCTCTTGAACCTCACACATTTTTCATATCAGTTCTTGGCCTTGGTTGTTCCACAAGCTCCCTCATCATCTGTCAAAAACTTACTCACATAGAGCACTTCCACACAATTTTGTTGCATGCATACACTCTGTTTAACTTTGCATTCCTGAGTTTTAATCCACTGCAACACAAGGATCAATGATGGAACATATACACATCATTCTTCCTAAGCATAATCTCAGCATGCCTAAGCATCTTGTTTTTATGTCGTGATTCTTGGTGATTGCAACTTCATTCATCAAAGAATGGGATTTTGATCATTTTTCCATACTAATAATTAAATCTCGTTCCACCTGGAAACTCAACAAGTACCACTGAATTAAACTATGTCTGATAAATCTATGAAAACCAGTGAGGATTTCCATTGCTCTCTTTAAGGCTCAAAGGGCTCAAAACGTACTTCAATATTTCTCAAGGAAAAAATATGTAGCACATAGTCAATATTCTTAAATTCTTTGAATGACTTCCCATGCCATGACTGAACTATTGTACTTTAATTAGGTTGGCTCACCTTTCCTATGGATAGGGCTCCATTAATTTCTTCTTTAGATCATGGTCCTGATTTCCTTGTTATTATAAAGTCAATATTTGAGTCAATTTTGGCATTTACAAGTTTTATCAGAGATTCTAATTGTAGCCCCAAATCTGGCTATCTGCCAAATTTAGCAAAATCCTCTAAATATGGCATTTTATGCCAAAATATCTACTGAACCGTTGAATCCTCATTAACCAAATATAGTGTTATGCCATATCTGGAAGAACTACCAAATATTTCTCATGATACCTAAAATCAAGATTATAGGTTGATTATTGTATTTAGTTCGAAGGACTTTTACACTCCCACAATTATTTTTATGATAAGACTTTTAGGATCCATGATGCTTAACACTTCAAATTAGCATTGTTTGTTCCTATGCACCCTGTTATACTATTAGGTCCCTATAATACTAGTGATTCCCCCATTACTATTGTCATTGTATCTCTTATTGTTATTTTTGTGCCCCATAGAATCACACTATTGTTATTTTTGTGCCTTTATATATTATTGTTAGGTCAGCTTGGTTATATTATGTCCCCTTAGACTCCTATATATAGAAAGGAGGTTTTGTCATTTGAATCATCCAGGAATTATTCATTTGTGTAATGTAAAGGAGGTTGCCCCCTCGAAGAGGCTGAATTCTAAGGCGTTGATCTATCTTTTTATCTTTTTGTGAGCTGGTTTCCTAACATATACTGGACAATGCCTTCTCATTAGCTAATAGGAGAAGAACACTTTTAAATGGCTAAAATAATCCCTTATTACAGGCCTTTTTGCCATTACAACGCATCCTACAAGACCTTAACAAAGCATGTTAACGCTAGCCACAAAATAGTAACACATGTTACCCTAGCCATGAATGCTTTGTATCTTCATGAGGGTCACATTACTTGACTTTCACGAGCCCACAAGAAAAAATCACGAGTTAACTCATTGTATCTTCGTTGTTTACTCAAAGTTGACTCTAAAAAGCTGGAAAATATCACCTCAAGCCCATCTATGGATGTTTCTTATCCCAACCAAGACTATTAGACTGGGAGAAAGAAATAAATAAAAGGAAGCATATTCCATCCTTTGTATTTTTCCCAAAGTGAACTAGTGAAGGAATTGGCAAAACTGAGAGCCTCCCATTACCTATATATTGGAGGCTACATCATTGTAATCAGGATCATCATTCATGTATTGTTATGCTGCCAAGATATTGATTGAGAGAGAAAATGAGGATATGGGAGTTGAAGGAGGTCTTTCTACAACAACTTATGGTTGTAATTTTCCTTTACTAAATATATAGATTTACATTTGTTTCATCCACATCACTGTCTCAAGTTTATGTTTCTTATGTTTATGCTATAATGATTTGGATTATGGTTATTGTTGATGTATTTAATGGTATAATGTTGTTTAATTTCTAGTGTGTTTGGATTGGTGAAGTACATATGATTTGAATATCATGTTTATCTGTCTTGTGTGCAGGTTTTGTCCTTAGAATTGGATGAGGGACCTTTCAAATGATCTATGTGCGAGGTCAAGCAGTTTGTCATTCACCTCTTCTTTATAAATTTCAATCTAATGCTTTCTTAACTGAAAACATATACCTTTATTGCAATACATCCCTTAATCTGTTTCCTTAGGTTTTGGGAAACCTGAGAGGGTTTTCTACTTTGTCCACCGGAGCTAAAATCCCTACAGTGGAATTGGCAACTCTGCTGGGGATCGTTTCAAATTCTTGGTTTCATTTACACCTCCTAGATCTTGAGTCTTTTCTCTTGATTTGATTTTCCAACTTTGAATTCTTGTCACCTGTGTGTTTGCATTATTACTAGTGTAACTCTCTATTGTGGCCCAGTTCTTTCTTTCATTGAGAAAAGCCTTAGTAACGCACCCTAATAGTGCTTTCCAATGCATGTTAATGCACGTTTCCCTTGTGCACAAAGAATTACCCTAGCTATTAATGTGTTGTGTAGTCTAGAAACCCATGTTAGTGCCCTGAAAACCTTGTTTTCCACCTAGTATGTGGATTTCACTATTTTGCATTTTGCTTGTCTGTTGGTCCTTAGGTATGTACTATTTGAAAATTTGATTCTTCTAGTCTCTACATACATTTTTCTTTCAAAAGGTAGCTTAATTGCATCATTTGAAAAAGAAAAGAAAAGAAATTTACTTTTTGTCATTTTGGTTTGTTTTGATTGGTTTGCTAGTGATATGTTTATTTTGAGTTTTGAATCTCTACATGTGCTGAGCAATACTAGAAGCCGCATTAGGATTTTTTTCTTTGGAAAAGGAATTATTACTCTCTCCTTGTATAAACTCTTTCTCATTGAATTCAATTGAAAAGCATTCTTTCTACATGGTTTTTGTCAAGTCTCACAAACTTCATATGTCAACACCCTTCCGAAAACACTAATAAAGTCCATTTAAAAGAAACTACATAATAAAAGCAATCAGTAACTATTTGTTTCAGGAAAACACACATTAACTTAGGTTAGGGTCTCAGGTTAGGCTATTAAAGGAAACTCCCCAAGGCTGTAAAACTAATTTAATTCCATTAAAGAGTGATCTGAAAACTTGAGAGCACATAAAAGTTGCAACAAAGTCATTTAATTGACCATAAGGGCTTGTAAAATTAAGTTACAATTTGTCACATAAACATGTACATATCAACATAAAGCTTTTTTAATATGCATATAAAATAACTTGACCAAACCATGAATAAGAAAAACATGAAGCATCAAGGTTGATAATGTAGTTCACCCCCCTCCACTGGGCTACATCTATGGATTCACCTGCAAAGTTCGAATCACTTTTATTGTCTTTATTCAAAGAGGAATTTGTGAAATGATCTATCAAAGATGTGGCCAAACATAGAGCTATGTTCTACTACCAAAAAGTATCCATGATTTTTACATATAAATAATTCCTCCAAAATACCTATTGAGCTCTCCAAGCTCTCAAAAGCTTTCTCAAAAGAAATCTCTTAAAACTTCTCCAAAAACTCTCTCAAGCTCTCTCTAGCAAAGAAAACTCTTTCTACCCCATAAAAAAAAGTACAAAAGAGAATTTACATTTTTTATTTTGAGATCCATAAACAAAGGAGAAAATATCTCCTTAGATCCACATTCCAAGGAGAGAATAACTCTCTTGATCCATAAAAGGAGGAAATTATGAGAATCTCAAGGAGAAAATCTCCCAACTCCACCAAACTCTTCCCTTATCCACACCTTTTAAGGGAACAATCCCATGAAAATATCAACTTACCTTGAGATTAGGAAAATGGTTTGTAAGGTGGATTCTCACATTTAGTCAATTTCATTTTTAAAATATCAATGGAAAAAACATGAGATCCTTGAACATTTTATGCTTGTGAAAATTTTAACTAATTACACCTTTACCAATCTTCCCTTGAACATTTCTTTGTCTTGGTACTCTTTGGAAATGGGTGTCAAGGTCATCCTGGATTAAAGAGTGGAAATCTTGTTGCATTCACATCATCCAGGACCACTCCTCTAACAAGGGAGTTAAACACAAAAAAACATCAAGTGTGAAAGAAGGAATCCCACCTTCGATTACATTTCAGTGGGTATTATGTGTATTGGGGATCCTTTTAGGGATATTAGAGTTGATTTAGGGACTCAGGTATCCTTCCCACACAACATATTTTCTACAACCATGTCCCCCCTATGGTGTCTATGATTTGAGATGAAATTAGTGGCCATATTCTTAGGGACTTACATAAGGTGACTCGGGTGGGATACCATGTTACCTAGACACAAAAACCTACTCTGTATTTGTTTTTTTGGGAGAGATCTCATCTTTATCAGAGTATTTTCCCCTTCTTACCAAGGTTTTTGTTATGTCGATTTATCCCTCTTACAAACAAGAGTGATCTCCATAGATCTTAGAGAAATATAGTAACAAACACCCAGGAACTGCTACCTTTCTCTAGACTATGTTTGACTGAAACAAATAGTATGATAGAAGACACTTACCGTTTAAATCAAAATTCTTGATGAATTCTTGTCCAGAGCTTTCGACCATTCACTTCTCCTTGATGCTTTAGAAATATTCCCATCGCTTCCCACAACTTCTCTGAGATGTCCCGAAGGAGATCTTCATAGACATAAACATACACGAAATCAAAGCATCCAACATATAGAATAAGACATAAATGGACTAATTAACCCAATAATATACCAAAATGGATCAATATGAAATCAAAGTCTATGTAGGTGATCAAGGAATCCTACAAATTATGACAATAGAAGCATAATTGAGAAAGAACAATTTCCTTTATATTAATAAAAATGGAGAATAGACTTACAACCTTGAAGCCTTGATGTTGCAAGTCCCCTCCCACAAGCTCCAACCGTCTCCTTGAATGAATAGATTTTCAACCTTATTCCAGCAGCATAAGCCTACTTCCAATATTCCTCCTCAATCCTCAGACTTGTGATAGCTTTATAAGCCAAGATTGGGAAGTTTGAGATCCATTTTCCAAATGATGAGATCCACTAATGGTGGGATAGGGGTTCCACAAAGAAAGAGAGTTTCTCCATGATGGGAGGGATTAGGGCTGAATATGTACTCATTTGAAGCTTGCTAGTTGGGATAGATATGACTAACAATTCTTATAGACTTTACTTTTTATTTTTACATTCGTTAAGTCATGTGCGTAGGTCACAATGTAAGACATAGCATACTTATGCACATTTTCTAATGGACTTCTCTGTGTATGCAAAGAGATAGACTAGGGAACTACATAAGAAGCCAAAAATAGGGTTTTGAACCATGGGATCTAGTAATTTCACCTTCTTTGGGATGGTTTGGATTCTAACTTTGCAGGGGAATTCTTTGGGACACATTTATGGATAGTGAAGACCAAATCTAATGGTCATTTGTCTAATGCAACAAAATGATGTGTCAATAGGGGAATTTTGATGTCTAAAATTGGGCCTCCTATGGAAATTATTAAAATAATAGTGGAAATAACAAAATAATATTAGATTACATCATCAAATTTTAGAGGGGGGAAAAAGCTATTTTTTCAACTCGTATTTTTAAGTTATCCCCCTATGGGTTTACTTAAATTTCAAGCAGCAACACTCGTTGGATGCATAATTTGATTCCTCCTCCAAGGAGTACCCATGTTGCATACTTTCGATGGATCTCGCTACATGAAAAATGTTATTGCAATCATGTTTTTTCATGTAGAAGGGATTATTAATAAAAACTCTAGAGTTTATATTCCCTTGGGTTTATAATATCAATCACTTGGGTATATTAATCTAAGTGTTCATATTCCTAGGGTATAATATTATTCATAGGTTTATAATATTAATCTCTCAGGTGGTTGATAAACGTCGATAGGTGTATATCAACCACAATTATAAATACACATAAATATTTATATACATTTATATGAACTTCCATATACAATATTGTTCATTTATATATATGAAATGTACATTATTGTGCATTAATGTACTTTAGTGCATATTAATGTACTTAACTGTAGATGCACTACTATTATGCAAACTAATGTCTATTAGTTAAAATACATTGATGTATAGTAATTTATATTAACGTACATTAGTGCACTACCAAGACCACATTAAAAATATTAATGTCATTGATATAGCGAAAGGCTTCATTAAAAACCCCAAGGTTTATTCACTTGTGTTTTTAGTATTAATCCCTTGTGTTTATTATTCATTGGGTTTATAATTGCTTCGATTTTAGTATTAATTCGTTGGGTTTATATCCCTTTGGTTAAAATTATTCCCTTGGGTTTATAATCCCTTCGGGATTTGGTATTGCACCCTAGAAATATGAACCCTTAGATTAATAAACCCAATGGATTGATAAAATAAACCAAAGGGAATACAAACCCTAGGGTGAATAGTATTAGACCCTTGAATTTATTATCCCTTGGGTTTAGTATGGTTGACCATGTTTGATTTCCATATTGAGACAATCCTTGTCACAATGCAACATTGGACCATGGTTGACCATGCTTAACCATGTTTGACCATGATTGATTTTCATATTGAGACAATATTTGTCACAATTCGACATTAGACCATGTTTGGCCACGATTCATGTTAAGACAATCCTTCTCACAATGCAACTTTGGAGCATGGTTGACCATGCTTAACCATGGTTAATGTTCATATCAAGACAATCTTTGTTACAATGCAGAATTCAACCATAGTTGACCATGATTGACCATGGATGACCATGTTTGATTTTATAAAATATTGTTGATCATGGCTGACCAATGTTGACCACGATTATCATATTGAGACAATATTTGTAATAATGTGGAATTGGACCATGGTTGAGACAATGATTGATTTTCATATTGAGAAAATCCTTGTCAAATGTGACGTTGTTCCATGGTTGACCACGATTGATTTTATAAAACATGGTTGACCATGATTGACCGTGAGTATCTTATTGAGACAATCTTTGTCAAAATGCAACGTTAGACCATGGTTGTGACAATGATTGATTTTCATTTTGAGACAATCTTGTCACAATGCGACGTTTGACCATGGTTGACAATGACTGATATTATAAACCCAAAGGATTATAAACCTAAGGGAATAATATTAAACCCTAGGAATATGAACCCTTAGATTAATAAACCAAAGAGATTGATATTATGAACCCAAGGGACAAAAATTATAAACCCAAGGTATATAAACCCTAAGATAAATATTATAAACCCTAAAATATACATGTTTGACATGGTTGATTTCCACATGGAGACAATCCTTGTCACAATGCGATGTTGGACCATGGTTGACTATTTTTGACAATGAGTGATTTTCATATCGAGGCAATATTTCACACAATGCACCATTGGACCATGGTTGCCTATGGTTGATTATCATATTGAGACAATGTTTGTCACAATGTGACATTTGACCATGGTTGACCTTGGTTGGCTATGATTGACCATGATTGACCATGACTGATATTATTAACGTAAGGGAATAATAAACCCAAGGGATTGATAATACAAACCTAAGGGAATAATAAACCCAAGTGATTAATACTAAAATCCATTGGGATTATGAACCCAAGGGGATAATATTAAACCCAAGGAACTAATATTATAAAGCCAACGTATATAGACCCTAAAAAAATATTATAAATAAAAATAAACTTGGTTGTCCATGGTTGATTTTCATGTTGAGACAATCCTTCTCACAATGTGATGTTGGACCATGGTTGACCATGTTTAACCATGGTTAAATTTCATATCAAGACAATCTTTTTCAAAATGTGACGTTCAACCATGGTTGACAATGATTGACCATGGATGACCATGTTTGATTTTATAAAACATGGTTGACCAATGTTGACCATGATTATCATATTGAGGCAATCTTTGTAATAATATGACGTTGGACCATGGTTGAGACAATGATTAATTTTCATATTGAAACAATCTTTCTCACAATGCGACGTTGGTCCATGGTTGACCATGATTGGTTTTATAAAACATGGTCAACCATTGTTGACCATGATTATCTTATTGAGACAATCTTTGTCAAAATGTTATGTTAGACTATGGTTGAGACAATGATTGATTTTCATTTTGAGACAATCTTTGTCACGCTGTGACGTTTGACCATGGTTTACCACGATTGAATTTATAAGACATGGTTGACCATGATTGATATTATAAACCCAGGGATTATAAACCTAAGGGAATAATTTTAAACCCTAGGAATATGGAACCTTCAATTAATAAACCCAGGGGATTGATATTATGAACCCAAGGGAATAATAAACCCAAGTGACAAAAATTATAAACCCAATGTATATAAACACTAAGATAAATATTATAAACACTAAAATAAACATGGTTGACCATGGTTGATTTCCATATGGATACCATCGTTATCACAATGTGACATTGGACCATGGTTGACTATGCTTGGAAATGATTGATTTTCATATCAAGATGACAATGCATAATTGGACCAAGGTTGATTTTCATATTGAGACAATATTTTTCACAATGTGACATTTGAGCATGGTTGACCTTGGTTGGCTATGATTGACCGTGATTGACCATGGTTGACCATGATTGAAATTATAAATGCAAGGGAATAATAAACCCAAGGGATTGATATTATGAACCCAAGGGATTAATACTATAACCCATTGGGATTATGAACCCAAGGGAATAAGCCTTAGGGAATAATATTAAATCTTAGGAATATGAACACTTATAATAATAAACCAAAGGGATTGATATTATGAACCCAATGGAATAATAAACACAAGAGATAAAAATTATAAACCCAAGGAATATACATGCTAAGATAAATATTATAAACCCTAAAATATACATGGTTGACGATGGTTGATTTCCATATGGAGACAATCTTTGCCACAATGCAACGTTGGACCATGGTTGACCATGCTTGATTAATTTTCATATCAAGACAATCTTTGTCACAATATGACAATGGAACATGTTTGATTTTCATATTATGACAATCTTTGTCACAATGCGACATTTGAACATGGTTGACCTTGGTTGACTATGATTGACCATGATTGATATTATAAAACCAAGGGAATAATAAACCCAATGGATTGATATTATAAACCCAAGGGATTGATATTATAAACCCATGGGATTAATATGAAAAACCCAAGGGATTATGAACCCAAGGGAATAATATTAAACCCAAGGGACTAATTTTATAAGCCCAAACTATATAAACCCTAAGATAAATATTATAAACACTAAAATAAACATGGTTGACCATGGTTAATTTTCATATTGAGATAATCCTTTTCATGATGCGATGTTGGACCATGGTTAACCATGGTTGATTTCCATAACGAGACAATCTTTTTCACAATGCGACAGTCAACGATGGTTAACCATCATTGACTATGGTCGACCATGTTTAATTTTATAAAACATGGTTGACCATGATTGAACATGGCTGACCATGATTTTCCATGGTTGACCATGATTGATATTATAAAATGAAGGAAATTATAAACCCAAAGGATTAATATTGAAAATTAAAGGGATTATAAAACCAATGGAACAATATTAAACCCAAGGGAATAATATTAAACCTTAGGAATATGAACCATTAGATTAATAAACCCAAGGGATCGATATTATAAAACCAAGGGAATAATATTAAACCCTAGGAATATGAACCCTTAGATTAATAAACCCAAGGGATTTATATTATAAACCCAAGGGACTAATATTAAACCCTAAGAATATGAACCCTTTTATTAATAAACCTAAGGGATTGACATTATAAACCCAATGTAATGTTATGCAATCAGCTCACAAATTAGAAGAAAAGATAGATCAACGCCTTGAAAATAAGCTTCTTCGAGGGGGCAACCTCCTTTACATTACACAAATGAACAATTCTTAGATGATACAAATGATAAAATCTCATTTCTATATATAGGAGTCTATTGGGTCACAATATAATCAAAGCTGACATAACAATAATAATACAAGGGCACAATAATAACAACAGTGGGCTTCTATGGGGCACAATAATAACAATATGGGAACAATAGGGGCACAACAATAATAATAAGGGCTACAATGACAATAGTAATGGGGGAATCACTAGTATTATAGGGACCTAACATGCCCCTCTCCTTCAAAAAAGTTGTGTCCTCAATGCTTGACTAGTTTTGGATGTTTCTGTATAAAATTCTCACCCTCCCGTGTGGAATCTTCAGCGGGTAAGTTTTTCCACTTGATGAGATTTTCTAAAATTGATCGATTTCATGGCTATCGAGTTCTTGTTTTTGTGGTTGCTTCAAGTTCCAATATGGTTTTTCCTTCCTTGTCAAGTTCTATCAATATTGTTTGAACTAGGAGTTTGTCACCTTTAACCTTCTTTAATCATGAAACATGGAAAACTGGGTGCACTCGGGAAGCTGCAGGAAGCTCCAATTTGTATGCCATAGTACCAATCTTTTGCAACACCTTGTATGGACCATAATAATTTGGTGATGGTTTGTTATCCTTCTTAGCTTTCTTGAGGGACATTTGTTTATATGGTTGTAGCCGTAGGAATACCTAGTCACCTACATCAAAACTTCTTTCATTGCAATGTTGATATGTCTGTTGTTTCATTCTATCATGTGCTAAAGTGAAGTTATCCTTTAAGAGTTGGAGAACTTGTTGTTGATGCTTGATGTGATCTTCCATTTCTTGCGAATTTTCTCTTAAATATGATGTGATGGATGGTGGATGATATCCATAAAGTGCCATAAATGAGGTCATTTTTGCTACAGTATGGAAGGAAGTGTTATACCACCATTCAACTAGAGGTAACCATTTGACCCATTGTGTCTGTTTATTAGATACAAAACAACGAAGATATTCTTCCAAACATTTGTTTACTATCTCAGTTTTCCCATCAGATTGAGGATGATAAGATGAGCTATGAGCTAACTGAGTACCAAGACAAGAAAATAATTCTGTCCAAAAATTTCCAGTGAAAATGGGATCTTTGTCACTTACAATAATCTTTGGGTTTCCATGTAGCTTTTGAATTGTTTCCATAAATGCAGTAGAAACTGTACTTTCTTTAAATGGATGTGATGCACAAAAGTGTGCATACTTGGTAAGTCTGTAAACTACCACCATGATGACACCCTTTCCTTCGGACTTGGGTAAACCTATGATAAAATCCATTGAAACCTTCTCCCAACGTTGGCTTGGAATGGATAAAGGTTGTAATAGACCTAGGGTCTTAAATGTTTCAACTTTATTTTGTTGGCAAACCAAACATTCCACCCCAAACTTTTGAATATCTGATTTAAGCTCATCCCAAAAAAAAACATTCTTAACCCTGTGGTAAGTTTTTAAAAATCCTAAGTGCCCTCCTAAGGAAGAGGTGTGAAATTCCATAAGAATCTTTTGTTTGAGTTGAGAATTATTACATAGGTATAAGCGATCTTTGTACCATAACGAATCATTTTTCTAGCTAAATGTATCAGATGTACTGGGATCTTGTTGTATATTTTAAATGAGTGCCCACACTTCTTCATAATTCTTCCATTCATCCCTTGCTTCTTTTCTCCAATCTGGTTGGATAATAGAAATGGCGCAAAGAAATGCTTCCACATCCTTATCCTTTTTTGAGAGTGAATCTGCCACAACATTTTACTTCATTTTTTTTAGATGATTTCAAAGTCATAATCCAACATCTTTGTGACCCATTTTTTTCTGCTTTTCTAAAGATAATCTTTGTTCTAAAAATTATTTAAGACTATCATGATCCGTTTTTACCTTGAAGTGTCTTCCCATTAGGTAGGGTAGCCATTTCTTAAGTGCATGTAGTATTGCCAACATTTCCTTCTCATAAATAGATTCGTGTAAATACTTTCCTTTTATTAGATGACTTTCGAAAGAAATGGGTCTATCTTCTTGCATTAAAACAACACCAATTCCATTTCCTGAGGCATCACATTCCACAATAAAAGTTTTTATGAAGTCTGATGTAGCTAAGATCGGTGCTTGGTGCATTGCCTCTTTAAGATGTTCAAAGGCTTCCATTGCTTCTGGAGTCCATGAAAATGCATCTTTCTTCAATAATGTTGTTAGAGGTGTTTCTATTCTCCCATAATTCTTAACAAAATTGCGATAATACCTTGTTAACCTGAGAAATCCTCCTAGATGCTTTATGGATGTGGGGATTTTCCATTCCTTAATGGCTTTAATTTTTCTAGGGTCTACCTTAACACCTTCATGAGATACAATATGACCCACATATTCCACCTCTTGTACTCCAAAGAAACATTTGGAGTTTTTTGCATATAATTGTTTCTCCTCCAATAGTTTGAGAACCCTGTCAAATTGTTCAATATGATCCTTCCAAGACTTGTTGTATATTAGTATATCATCAAAAGATGCTAACACAAATTTTCTAAGGAAGGGTTTGAAAATGGAATTCATGATACCATGAAATGTAGAAGGTGCATTGGTAAGGCCAAAAGGCATGACCAAAAATTCATAATGACCCTCATGAGTTCTAAATGTTATTTTCAAAATGTCTTCAATCTTCATTCTGATTTGATGATATCCTGAATGAAGATCCAACTTGGTGAAGTAAATTGATCCATGCAATTCATCCAATAATTCATCAATGATAGGAATGGGAAATTTATCTTTAATAGTGATCTTGTTGAGCTCCCTATACTCTGGACACATGTGCCATGACCCATCCTTCTTGTGCACCAATACCACTGGAGAAGATAAAGAACTTTGACTAGGTTGGATTATACCAGCCTCTAACATTTCTACAACCATACATTCAATTTCACTCTTTTGGGCATAGGGATATCTGTAAGGCCTGATGTTTGGAGGAACACTTCCTGGAATCAATGAATAGGCCATGATCATGATCCGAATAGGTGGGAGGCCTTTGGAGTCTCAAATACCTTGGAATGATTGTCCAAGACTTTTTGGAGATTTGGATAAATAGATGATTTCGATGTGGGAACCTCTAGCGAACATAATTATGTAATTATACCTCGTTGTTCTTTATTTAGAAGATTTTTCATTACATTAGAGCTGATTATATTTCTTTGTTTCCCTGGGATACCCCTTAATTCAAATTCCTTTCCTTCGGAAGAAAATTTCATGAAAAGTTCTTGAAAATTGAAATCTATTGTACCCAAGGATTGTAGCCATTGGAATCCTAGTACAAGATCAGAACCACCCATTGGAATGGAAAGCATTAGGCTATTCAATACATATTCTCCCATGGATAGCTTGATATTATGGCACTTTCCAGAGCAATTTATGGTTCCTCCATTTGCAACCATCACTTGACAGTGTGGTGCTAGATATAGGAATAAATTCAATTCCTTGGCTATCTTACAATGAATAAAATTATGGGTACTGACCGAATCAATCAACACTATTAACTTTTTCTTCTTGATATGTCCTTCTATCTTGATAGTTTGAAGAGTGGTAATTCCACCAATGCATTACAAGATATGGTCAGATTCATTTCTTCTATCTCTAGGGTTTGTTCCTGGTGTATATCCTATTCTTTTGACATTTTCTATTCATTTTCTTGCTCCTCTTCACAATCTATGTAAAATAATTTCTTCTCAACACACTTATAACCTTTAGTGTATTTGCTATCACAACTGTAACAAATCCCTTTTTCTCTTTTTTCTTCCAATTGTTGCGGTATCAACCTTGTAGGTTGTGGAAGGCTAGGAGCAACAACACTTCTATCTTTATAGTTATGTGGTAGGCTTCCTTGTTGCCATAATTTTTCTTTCCATTTTTCTTGCCAACCTGAATGCCTTCTCCTATGAATCAGGTTCCCAAAGGTGAACCTCATGTTGGATGTTATCCTTTAAAGTCCCTATGAACACATCAATATTATGCTCCTTTGGAATATATTTAACCCTTATATTCAAATTTTGAAAGTCCTCAATGTGCTCCATCATTGAACCCTTTTGTTTGAGATTTATCAATTGGCTAAAAAAATTGTTTCTTTTTGTATCCTCATAATGTGCTATCATTTCTTCCATAAAAATTGCCCAAGTGACAATTTGTTTATGAGACAAAATACATTGATACCATACAAACTGATTTGGTTCCAAATATAAAGTTGCAATGTGTACCTTTTGTGTGTTTTGCACATTATCGAGATTGAAATATCGTTCAATCTGTAGTATCCATGTTACAGGATCCTTGCCATCAAACTTCCTCATATTGATATTTGGAACGTGGTGGGTCTTTTTTCCAACATTAGAGTTTATGAAATCATTATTAAAATTTCTTTTGTTCTCATCATGAGTTTCCTCTACTATCTTTTCGCTATTAAGAAGCCTTTCTTGTAGCAACTTTTTCAAACCTTCCTTCAAACCTTCCACGTGTTTCTTCAAATATTCAATTTTTTCATTCCTTGAATAACGATTAACATTTCTTTTGTTCTCATTATGAGTTTCCTCTACTACCTTTTCGTCATTAGGAAGCTTTTCTTGTAGCAACTTTGTCAAACCTTCCTTCCAAAATTCCATGTCTTTCTTCCAATATTCAATGTTGTCTTTCATACCATCTATCTTAGCTTCCATTCCATTCATCTTTGCTTCCATTCCTTTCTTTAAACCATCCATATTTGCTTCTGTTACTTTTTGTGAGAGTGAAATTTGTTGCAGTTGGTCTCGTAATTTAGATATATCACGTTGCATTTCTTCCTCTTCTTCATGAGTCATGCTAGAGCCGCCAGGTTGCTTACTAGATGTTTCTATTTTCTTTCTTCGGGGCATCAATTAATGAAAATAATGCTTCATTATGCCCTTTGAATTCCTTCAAAATAATTTTTCAAACCAAACTTATGCAAAATTAAAAAAAAAAAAAAAAAAAAAAAAAAAAAAAAAAAAAAAAAAAAAAAAAAACACACCTTTTTTCATTTTGTAAGAGCTCGATATTGAATTTGTTGTATCTCTATAATTTAGGATCTCCAACGTCTGAAATTGCATCTTGTAGTATCCCTCTAAGTCCTCTTTTTAACCCTAAAAGTCTGATAAAGATTGGATTCTCCAAGGAAGAGTTATTCCTAATCTCCCACGATGACCTCATTATAGACTGGTTCAGTAGAGTGAACTTATAAGAAGTGCAACATGTCATTGCTTTGACCTTAGGACCAGAAACTGATAAAAATAAAAACTACAGGTCGTACTCTTTCTGTAACTTCTTACGAATTTTCAATTTTATGCTTAAAAAAAAAGCTATGATGATATTCCCTAGGTCACTTGTTTGAGATATAATTCAGGATCCTACAAAAACCCTAACTTCCTTGGATCATATCTCCAAAAATATAGTGCAGAAAGATTTGAAATTTGTTCCCAAGGTTCAAAGACATTTTGATTCAAATGGGTTTTTTGTTTAGCTTCTGAAACGTTGCAAATTTTTTTTTATAGTGACAATGGCACGATGACTCGTTTCGAGTAGCGAAACCCTAGAATCCAAAGCTCTAATACCAAATATTATGCAACTAGCTCACGAAATAGAAGAAAAGATAGATCAACGCCTTGAAAATCAGACTATTCGAGGGGGAAACCTACTTTACATTAAACAAATGAACAATTCTTGCATGACACAAATGATAAAACCTCATTTCTATATATAGGAGTCTAATGCGTCACAATATAGTCAAAGCTAACATAACAATAATAATATAAGGGCACAACAATAACAATAAGGGTTACAATGACAATAGTAATGGGGGAATCACTAGTATTATAGGGACCTAACATGTGATAATAAACCCAAGAGATTAATAATAATACCCTAGGGGATTATGTACCCAACATAATAATATTATAAACCCAAGGTATATAACCCCTAAGATAAATATTATAAACCCTAAAATCAACATGGTTTATTTTCATATTGAGATAATCATTTTCACAATGCGACGTTGGACCATGGTTTTCCATGCATGACCACAATTTATTTTTATATCGAGACAATATTTGTCAAAATGCAACGTTACACCATGGTTGACCATGGTTTATTTTCAAAATGAAACAATCTTTGTCATAATGCAACATTGCACCATGGTTGACCATGATTGACCATGGTTGAATATGATTTTATAAAACATGGTTGACCATGGTTGATGAATCTTGGCCATGATTAACCATGATTGATCATGGTTCACAATGATTGATATTATAAACCCAAGGGAATAATATAAACCCAAGGTATATAAACCTTAACATAAGTATTATAAACCCTTAAATAAACATGGTTGACCATGGTTGACCATGGCTGATTTTCATAACGAGACAATATTTGTCACAATGCAACGTTGGTCCATGCTCGACCATGGTTGAACCATTATATTAATAAACCCAAAGGATTGATATTATAAATCGAAGGGATTAATACTAAAAACCAAAGGGAATATCAATCCAAAGGAATAATATTAAACCCAAGGGACTAATATTATAAACCCAAGGTATATAAACCCTAAGATAAATGTTGTAAACACTAAAATAAACATGGTTGACCATGCTTGATTTTCATATTGAGACAATCCTTGTCACAGTGCAATGTTGGACCATGGTTGACCATTGTTGATCATGGTTGACCATAGTTGGTTGTGTTTGATCACAGTTAACCATAAAGACATTGACCATGGTTAACCATATTCAAGCATGATTTACCATGGTTCAGCAAGGTTCACCGAAGAGACATTGATTGACCCTTATGGCCATGGTTAGCCATGGAAGATCATGGTTAACGATGGTTGACATTGGTTGAACATAATTGACCATGGTTGTGTTATATGCCTAGGGGGGATAATATGGGGTACCAAGGGAGGTACCCAAGGTAATAATGTAATAATGGGATGGGCCATAGTAATAAATAAGGTGGTTAACCCATATCATGTAAGGGACCACAAGTAGTTAGTAATAAGGTAATGGGGCCCATGGTATTAGTCGATGGTATGAGGGAACCATGGTAATGATCCATGGTATTGTATGTATGAGGCTTATATAGAGACTAGAGACTCTACATGAAGGGGAGTCAAGAATTATTGTATGTACAAGCATATGGCTTGTGGAGTGTTCTCCTTCCTCAAGGAGTGAATGTATGGTGTTGCCCTACCTTAAGGGTTTGATAATAAGATAGAAATGCTTCTTTATTATACATTATTTATTAATATGGCCCATCCCATTATTACATTATTACCTTGGGTACCTCCCTTGGTACCCCATATTATCCCCCCTAGGCATATAACAGCACATGTGCCTTCAAAAAGCAAGGGAATGTGCTTGGTCAGTGTTCGATCATATGTGTGTCAAATTTCTTTGACTGCGGAGGGGAGGAGAAATGAGCCTCATGAAGACACTTAGTAGTACCACCCTAGTAGAGACACACATTAACCAGAAGACTCCATGCAACATCAAGCAGAATATCCCACAGAGATGTGACGATCATTGAAACCAATATAACGAGGAGGATTTGTCTAATATCTAGTGGAATGGTCCACGAGGATGCGACAACGATAATAGAAATTACAACACATTCTCAATATGATAAGTACCAAAACAACTAAAATAGTTCAACTACTTTAGCACAGCTGAAAGCAAACATGAATTACAAACACTCATATAATAGTCTTACAAATATCCATAATCCATGCATGAAAAATGTGCTAGCCTTGAAGGTTTTTGTTATTAAGTAAAATTTCCAAGACACATGCATACAATGAACATCACTAGCTCCAGTAGTGGAGCATTGGAGCCACTACTTTCTCCTTAAAATAATTGATCTATCTCTCTAATGCCTTGTGGGGGGAGCCAAGGTGAAAATTCCTTTGCTCATACAATGAGGGTGTATATATAACCCAGGGCGACTCTTTGATTACCCTCATGATTGTTTGAATTCCTATAAATTTTCAACTTACATGACTCTTTACGTTCCATGTGTGTCCTTTGGACTTCCACTTTACAATACATTTTGTATACAATATACATGATCCATGATAGTGAGGTCGCATATGACCGCTCATGACATGACATGACATGACACTACTGACATGGACTGCTTGATGTTGTGCAGATTTCAAGCCACTATTGTTGCTAAGTGTTGGATGTATTCTTGAATATGATTTTCTTTCCACCTCCACATGGCTTGGTGATGAGGAATTTGCAATGATCTCAAGTCTTGAATAGTGGTCGCAAACTAGTGTCCCTTCAC
Organism: Pinus taeda; assembly: GCA_000404065.3. Classification (NCBI taxonomy): domain Eukaryota; kingdom Viridiplantae; phylum Streptophyta; class Pinopsida; order Pinales; family Pinaceae; genus Pinus; species Pinus taeda. Next base: position 56,667 of record APFE031309269.1, on the reverse strand, counting down.
TTTCTCTTGTTTGATCAACTTGTAAGTTCAGTCACAACAGAGTATTTGAGCATGCTTCCCTCCTTCTCCTTCTTCATCATCTTTTCATGACATGATAGGGCACCTGTTCCTACAATTCACTCATGACGAGATGACATCAATCCGAAAACCCCTTAGTCTAAGATGATGCATTTCGATCCACCAACTGAGCCTGAAACAAGTGAGAGGCTCGGAAGAGGGACTCGGTGACTGCATAGTGCACAATTCTAGCAGCTAGGGGAAAATGTTAAGCCCTAAGACTGCGTAGTGTACAATTTAGAAATTCCTGAGGGACAAGACTATGCATTTTCTAGAGATAGTGGGACAAGCTGAAGGGATGGGATCAGGAAGAGGTCGCTATGCAATTATGGGAGTCAAGGAAGGTTGGTCTACTATGGGGCTGTGCAAATCAAAAGCTTAGGGAATGAGCTTGAGTCTTGAGGTTTTGAAGTGTGCATTTTAAGACGGGTTGGGGGACAAGACTGTGTCGTTTTGGAAGCTAGTGGGACAAGTTGAGGGAATGAGCATTGAGAGGACACATTGCACAGTTCTAGAGGACAAGGGAGGAAAGGCTACTTTGGATTTGTGCAGTTAAAGGACCCAGAAGATGAGCTTGAGGCTTGTGATTACATAGTTCACACTGGAGGTCCGATTAGGAGGAATCACTGCGCAATTCTAGAGCTGAAGGTTAGGGCTTAGGCATAAAAAACTACACAATGCAATAGTGTTGGTAGGAAGGAAATGTGCATTTCATAGTTACAAGAATCAATGTCACGACTGGAGGACTAAGACTGCATAGTGCGCATCTCAAGGGAGATTTTGTGAAGCTAGGTTTCCTAATCAGGAAGTTTTTCTGAAAATGGCTAAGTGTGGGATCAGTGAGATTGGTGTGAAAGGTGATGAACTTTGACTATGACCACACACTTAGAATATTTGACGAGATGACAACATAGATCATCTGAAAACATGAGAAAAATTTTCCCTCCATGCGACATCTTTACGACAAGTGCGACACCAAAGATGTACTTTGCAGCGACCTTGATGACACTTGTGCAACAGTGGTCAAAACTTTGAAAATGAGTGCAATGTGTACTTACAAGGTTAGAACAACTCATTTGCACAAAGATGACCTATTCGAACCACCAAAATGGGATTATACACAGGATGTGAAAAGCAACATGTTAAAATATGACACCTTGCCCATCTTGCAAAGGGGAACACAAGACTTTAAGAAAAAAATGAAATGAGTTTCAAATTTTGCGACAACGACCAACAAGATCAAGGAAGACTCTAAAATTGGGTATATGCCAAAATTTTGAAGGGTGTTGTAGCAACTACAACATATTGTAGTACACAAACATATAATGCAAACATATAGTATAGTTGATAGTCAAACAATACTTTATTCAATAAAATTAAAATAACAGTCATGGTAAAAATTGCAATATGTCATGAGAACCTGTAGTGGAGATAACCCTTTTTTATTCACAAAAGAGAAACAAGAATTCTATGTACATGAATGTAGCAATGAGTAATCAATGTATGTTCACAAATAATATACAATATGCTGAGTCATGTTACATAGTATGAACTATGTGAAAAAATCACATATAATGTTAAATGGAACCCTCGATGTTGGGTCTCCATGGCCACAGGGCTGAAGTTAAAGGTTATATAACAACAATTTCTTTAAAAATATATCAGGTAAAGCAATTCGAGAACAAAGTAATATTTTAATGGTATGAAACCCTAACAACCTGACAATCCATAAACTGGGTTTTGGTCATGGTTACAAAACCCAAAAGAAAAAAAAGGAAAAGAGCCTCATGAGAACGTGGCATTTGAGGAGTAAAAGTCCTCATATAGAAATTAAACCCTCAACGAAAAAGATGTCGAAGTCATTCCTTCCTAAAAGGACATTAACTTGCAGAGGACATTAGTGTATAGATCAAAGTTAGTAGTCGATGGAAAATAGAGTAGTCATAAAATGTTGAAGAGTGAATCACATGCTACAAACTACAACCCTAAGGTAAAATTTATGCATTTAGAGATTGTCGAAGAAAAGGGAAGTTGGACGATGCCTCTGGAATTTGCAGTAGAAAGATATGGAAATGAGGAACAACACGAAAATTGTAAAAATAGTAAAATAATGCTAGGGTTATGCCAGAACTAGGCTGACTTGAAATGACCGTGATAGAATACAGTACCAGAATCCTTAGCTAAAAAATTCAGGTAGCTAGAGACCACCTGGTACATATCAAAACATGGAGGAACTTTACCTACAACAAGATCCATTACAAATAAAATTTATTAAACTATTGCTTTGTGGTCAGAGAGAAGGATTAATTCCCAAACAAACATGCACAGTATTAACCTTTTTTACAGAAAAGAGAATTATGGGACTTGAGCTATCCATTTTGGTCTTGTTGGCAAGGGTTCTCATTGTAAGCCCCAAAGTCACATAACTGGAGCCGAAGTAAAAAATTAAATACAGTGGAAATAAGTCGACAAGAGGAAATTGTGAAAACCTTCTGAAGTTTGCAGAGCTCGCTCCCGAGCTTTGAAACACACAAATGAGTCTGGTTCGAGTGCAATGGGGTGGGTAGTTTCCCAAGAAACCCTAAAAACCCTTTTAGTTGTCAATATAAGCCCAATTCTCATGTACCGTTGATCATTATACACATCATAAGCTTCATTTAGTGGCAGTCACATCAATTGTATGCCACACAAGTGATCTATATCCTTTGAGCTCGAAACAGAAATGGTATACTTTTCTAAATGTTATCCTTCACATATTACATAAACTAAATAATAACCTTAATAAATTGGCACATATGCCATAATGCATAAAGACAAAAGAACCCTTACGATGTTGGAAGACTAGAAACATGAACTATAGAACCCTTTGGCAAACCTCAAATATTCGTGGTGGTCTATGCCACGAGTTGTAATGTTTTGAAATTAATGACAAACACAAGTGCATGCTATGGATAACCCTCTTGTTTATTATAAATGAAGCATATTGTATAAGGAAAATAATTATGCATGGCATGCAAATTTAAGTGTTTTCTAGTACGTTGGCATAAGGGAGGCAATTAATAGCTAAGGAAAGGAATCCAATCTTCAATACAAATTAGTAAAACCCTAAACCTAAAGAGGAAATTATGTTTTGTGGTAGTGTTGACGGGCCAAAATGTACCACCAATGACTAAGGGGTCTCCCCGATGTGATGTCCCAATTACACCTCACACCGTTTGGGATAGGATACCCATCCGATATGTGGGTCCGGCTACCACCATGAATGTTTTCTGCTCTTGGTTATCAAATGAGAAGGTGCTAGAGTGGGGCGGGAATGAAGTGCTCAGGTGGTAAAACAAAATCAGACCAAGATTGAGAAATTGCAGAAAGAGGTTTAAACAAATCATAGCAACGATAAGAAGAGATGAACGATGAGGGTGATTAGTTAGCTAAAACCCCATCGGACATAATAAAAAAGAACATGCCAGAGGTCAATTGAGAATTAGTTCACAATAGGTCACCGACATGGTAAGGAAAAAGTAAACACAGATTCTAAAGCGAAACATATATGTTACCACTATGTATCAGTACATAACATCTCACGTATATGAAAGCACTCATATAGACATGGTGGGGTACCAGACAACTAATACAACCACCATGAGTCAGCATGGGAATCAGTGCATAGGGAAGAAAAAACATCTTATTAATATTGCTGCAACGTCAAATACATATCATGCAACTGGTCAATACCTAGTAGTGGAACATGGACTATTCATACCATCGCTCGATGTCAAAACCCTAGCCCTACTACAAACCCACTCTCCTAGCTACCAAGAGTTGAGTGGCCTTAGCTCTCAAGCATCAATCAACTATCTCTATTGGCCTCAACTCAAGTGCTAAAGTCCCCCTCAAGTGAGGGATGAGGGTACATTTATAGAGATCAGGTGACCATTCACCTACTATGACCTTTGGACTTTCCTCGTGCCCTTTCAGCTACCTTCATGCCTCTTGAGCTTCCTCACTAATCTCCCATGCACTACCTAGTACAGTCTTAATTTCTCTCAACGTAAACTATTGGTATCATAGGAGAACATTTACATTATGATAAAAAGAAGAAGCAGATGTAGAGGGTTCTTATAGACCCTAGAATGCTTGTCACCAAGGTGGTTTCCAAAGTACAAGACCAAATTTTGTGGTTCCTTTGCTGCATGGAATTCCATTGCAGTTACCATCATGTCTCGATCAACCATGCTGAGCCGACTTACTTACTGGTCGGACATCTTAGCTGCAGGTCTTCCCATGAGTAATCCTAGATCTCTCCTCATAGGTCTAAGTCCTCGCCCTCATGTACCTTGTAAGACAATAACCATAGTTATACATGATGATAATTGAATAACCACACCATAAATGTAACAATAGATAAACAAATAACAATAATCACGAAAAACTGAAATCAACTTTGGACCCCTGGATAGTCCCATATTGTACTATGGCAATGTTAGAGTGAGAAGATTTGCAGGGTTTTCATATCCTTCTTTATTGGTTAAATCATAGTGAATCTAAACCTTAACCTCTTCCTTGTTTTCATGAATCAACTTTACACAATAGGATCATTAGGCAAAGGTGTGAGGAGTACATGGTTAGCAATTTCATTTCAATGCTTCATGTCCCTTCAGCTAGTGCGTAGTGGAAAAGGTCCCTTATGCTCATTGCACGACATATATCTAGATCTGGCAAGAAAAACAGAAAGACCTATGTTCATCAGGCATTGACCTCCTTCCTTCGAATATTTTCTAAAATACAAATCATCAAACTCCTTGATGTTCGCCCTTGGGTGAGAACTATGTTTCATATGTAGGAAGCATGGCCAAGCTTCATTGGCACTTAAAGTGCATATATATGGACCAGAATTTCTAATTCTTATGTCTGGAATATCACCGAGTAAAAGAAGACATGTTTTATATGAGAGGCATATGCTTCTCTTTTCTCAACCAACCATCAACTCTAAGCACCCAACCTTTATGTTTAATTTCATTTTCGGCTTATAATCGAGCCTGCATCCTTTGACAAAGTTTGACAAGCCATTTTGGCTCCAAACATTAAAAGGAAATTCACTTAGTTTATTCATCACAGTGTAGAGTCGCACTTCTGCGGAGTGATTCATGATTTTCCCAAAGTCACATAGTCGCACCTCTAGTAAGTCACATATATGGCTACTTTCACTTAGGCACAAAAATGTGACCTCGTGACTTATGTGGGATCACAACTTACTAAAGGTCGCATGCTCAAAGTTGATGGCTAGTCGCACTTCTAGGAAGCTCACCTAAGGAACTATAACTCGATCCAACGACTTAGTCGAAAGTGCAAACCCCTGGAGGTTGCAAGGTCATAATGCAGGGTAGGTCGCATATCGTAGGAACCTGCCTGAGGTCTTTGAGTGCGAATTAGTGATTATTAGTCGCACAGTGGCATCTTGAGCAAGGTCGCACTTCTGGTTGTTTCCTAAGGGTGAGGACTCCAACTTAGCGAATGGTGAAAGCAAAAAATTCACCTCTGAGCCTGGTATCACGATCTTGATCCTAGAAGGTAGCCTGAAATGAAATGTGTGATTTCATTCTTGTGCAATCAGGATCCTACCAACAAACTTGGGAATGCTGAAAGAGTGTTGGAACTTCTCTTCTTCCTCCCTCAGGGATCTCATGTGCAGTATTTCCTTTTCGCTAAGTGATTTGACGTGGTTGCAGTATTGACAGCAGGTAGTAGGCTTGATCTTGCCATGTTGTGACTTTACTAAAGGCCCATATTGTATGGGCACAAGTAATCATTCATGCGAACAGTTCTACCACCGGAGTTCTAAGAACACTTGCCAAACCTTGCTCGTGTTTCTTTCAGATTTAGAAGCATAATTGATAGTAAGTTCATATCATCCCCTCCACATCTCATCATCCTCTGATGATAGCGTGACTTCAGCCTCTACGTGGGCATCTCTATAATCACTCAAGTACCATGAGCATTGTTTTTCTAATTCACTGTCGTTTTGTATAAAATGATGTGGCACATGTCCTGTTAAACCTTCCCACTGCAGTGATGCTCATTCTTTACTCAACCCTGCAACATATATATTAAGATACGTTCTTGTGGCAATAAAATGGATCAACGCTTTCTGATTTTTTAAATTCGAGTAGTCCACCAGTCATTATGGGAAAGTCTTTCCACCGATCACATGTATTCCATTGTAAAGTTGGTATTTTCATTTCATTATTTCTGCATAAATTGATGTTTGGTTGTAGAGAGTGTGTAGGTATACTTACTACGTGATTAATTTTGCATAATAACCCCGGCACAACCACTTATGTGATTTCTGGCAATGTGCTCCATGTTTTCCGATCCTTTGAAAACAAATGCCTCTCTTGTAGAATTGAGACTTCTGTGATTTGTCATAGTTATAAGGAGAGCTTCATCGTAAATCACATAAGAAAGATTTCTGCCAACGCATTTCGAACCAACCAATGTGGTTCATCGTCAGGACAAGTTGAAAATGCAGATCTAGCTCAGCGTTTTAAATAGTCCAAGCAGAGACTCCAACGGCTAAAATACTCCAACGGCTACTTTATCATTCAAGAGCCCCAGTCAAACTTCCTCTAATTAATTTAATATTAAAATATTATTATATTCAGAGCTAGGTCAAAATAATTCATTTATTTAATTTTAAATATTACCCCAATATACGTAAAAATATATACATATATATATTACTACTTATTTAATTAATTTATTAAATCTAACCTAAATATATATGTATATTCTAATATTTTAGTTATTGTACCTAATCTTCTAAATGCCCTATTTGTTATTATTGTTAACCTAAATTAATCTTATTTATAATTAATTTATAATTGATTTTATAGAAGACGGTTAAATTGGGTCAATTAAAAATTAATTAATAATTTATTAAAATAATAATGCATTATATATAAGTTAATTATTGAGATTATATGTGTAAAATAATAATATATATAATAAGTCCTATAACAATAATTAGTTAATTAATTTACATTAATATATATATGTCCTAAATAAAAATACGAGGGGTTATATGTATTAGTTTTATAGAAAAAAGGTTAAATTAGGATAATTGCAGATTCATTTGATGTTATATATAAATTAATTTTTAATGTTATATGTGTTAAAATTAATAATATATTAAATTATACTATAAAAATAGATTATAATAATTTAATATATTTTAAATTAGTCTATAAAAACCTAAATACCATACTATGTTATGTTTATACTATTAGTTACTTATATATTAAAGAGGGGACAGATAAATTATTTAATAGACTAAATGTTTATGAATTTAAAATTAAAATGATGAGGGAGATATTTCTTATTAATATAAAAGCTATAAAAGACTGTTAATTGCAATGCCATTTGTTTTAATATTGTTATTAATAATGTAAGTAATAATTTATGCATAATTTATGCTCAATTTTAGTAGATTCTACAAAAATGTGATACAGCACAACAGGAGGATAATCTTATGAAGAACAACGCTGCCAACGATAAGCGAAAACCTGACTCACAAGACAAAAACACGTCCACCCAGAGAAAGAACCTGGAAGAACAGAGGGGAGGAAGAAAACTTAAGACGACAACGCAGGGATCCAATTTCTACTAACCTTCC
>APFE031309269.1:519-37299 GCA_000404065.3 Pinus taeda | reverse complement strand
TATATTCCTTTTAACGGGAGGAGAGGGTAGGGATCCAACAACTGCTTATCTTCCATCCATCTTCTCTATTGAGATTGTTGCGTCTCTTCTCAATATCAAGGGCTTCCCTAAATTTTCGGTGATGGAAATGCAAAACCTTAGCAATAACACTTGCTTCCTCTATGCAAACATGATGCTTGGTACTCTCAGAATGCTCAGCTAAAGCGGAAGACTTGGTCCTCCTATGCTTAAGGTCAGCTGCATGCTCACTAATTCTTTGATTAATGGAGTGACCAGTCTCTCCAATATAGGGGTTCCCACAGGAACAAGGAATCATATAAACCCCTTTCATGTCCTTAGGGTCGATAGGATCCTTTACTGACCTGAGGAATTTATGAATGGTGTTGAGGGGTGTAAAGGTCGAGGGGACATTATTCCTCTTAAGAATCCTGGCAATCTTATCAGTGGTCCCCTGGACATACAGAAGATGGACACCTGGGACCCGCTCTTTCGGATCTCTTTTAGCTGATGAATTTTTGGCAGCTTTGAGGAAGGCTTTATGACCTAGGAACTTGCTATAACCATTCTCAGCGAAAACATTAAGGAGGTGGGATTTCTCTTTCTCAAAGCTTTTTTCATCAGAGATTCTAAGGGCTAGAGTAGCTAGGGTGTTGAGAACACCCAACTTCTGAGCCGAGAAATGGTGGGAACTAACATGAAGATACTACTCCGTATGTGTTTTCTTTTGAAACACTTGGTGGGAGAGGGAACCATCACTATTCTTAGAAATAAGAATATCAAGGAACGGGAGGCACCCATTGACTTCTTATTATTATTATTTTATTATTTAAATAAAATAATAATAATACAAAAAAATAATATTATATTAATAAATAAATATTTGACCGTGGTCCCAAAGTCAAAAATTAACTGTTAATCAAATTTAGCTGTTGGAGACTCTACTCAGACTATTTAACATGCCAAACTGGATCTGTTTCTTCAACTTGTCCTGACGATGAACCACACTAGTTGGTTCGAAACGCATCGACAAATGAAATTTTATGTGATTTACGCTGAAGAATCTCTCATAAATCTTTTTGGTTGTTTTTCTTTTCTTCTTTCCCCACACTAATAGTACCTGCAAAAACTGAATTTGATTGAACAAAACAAATTGCAACTAACTGAAATGAACTTGCTGAAATGGAAATTTTCAGAATTGGAAAGGAAAGCAAGGAAATGCAGAACTGAAGGAAAAGAAATGACTAGTCTACTTTTGCTGAAATGAAATTTGCAGGATTGAAAAGGAAAGCAAGAAAATGCAAAACTTGAAAAGAAAAGAAATGACTAGTCTACTTTTGCTGAAATGAACTATTAACAGAATGTTACAACAGGAAATAGAAGAAAGAAGTAATTATAAAATACTCTGACGCTTCCCCGGAAACGGCACCAAAAAGTGGTGAGTACCAGTATTGCAGCAATAATGCTGCAACTCCTGAGCTACCTAATTTACTCTTATCAACCCGGTAGTTCATAACAAACTTTGAAGCGTCAACGCTGTATGCACAAGTACTATTTCTCACTGCAGTTTGTCACTTGGTCAACTGGCGCAAGATCACTAGGAGCTCAAGCCAACTTCTATGGATTCCAGAAGAAGCTCTATATGTGATGGAAGGAAAGGAATATTACTCTACAGATGCTACTCTAACTACAGAAAGGAGAAAGACTGAAATGTAAAGCAAACCTAGTAAACCCTACTTAACCAACTAATTCTACTTTTGTAGAAAACAGTATGAAAACCATGAAAGGAATGCCATTACCTACTCAAGGAAGTAAAAAACATCTAACTATGCTATTTCTGGAAGTAAATAAGCAAAAAACATATTTTTGGATTTTTATGTATTTTTATGTGAAATTGACATGCATGTAATTTTTTTTTTTTTTTTGTAAAGTAGTCTAATTTCTATTATAGTACAAAAAACAAAATTACAGAGAGGCGAACCTCGAACTGCATCCTTTTGCAGTGATGGGATTTACATCAGTATGTGCCAAGACTTGCTTGCATGTAACAAAACCTAACAGAGCAGAACATAGAGCAGAAATCCATCTATAATCCGGAGTACAGAGATATAGTTTATCCGCGTAGGCGTTGACCAGCACTATATAATAAACCCGAGACTTAGAAACCACCATTGACTGTAGCATAAAAAGAAACGAGAGGTTGTGCATCCATTTCTGGTGCATCAGCTTTACATATCAGAAGAGAGAGGAAGAAGCCATTAAACCCCAGAAGACAGAGCCAACCTTGAAGACTAGAAACCCGGTGATGATGATCAGTCGTCCACAGAGGTTGAAGGAATTTCTTCCACCACCCGGCAGGAGTATGGGTCTGGCTCGCTTGAGTCGGTGTGGGGCGCATCATCCTCCGCTGGTGCACTTGGGCCTGCCCCCGCATCCACTGAAGATTTTGCTGCTTTGTGCGTCTCTGGTACAGGAGCGGGAGATTGAAGAGCTGGCAGCAAGGGAGGCCGGTCCAGAGGCGGAGCTGGCGGAGAGGGAGGCTGAATTTCTGCAGGAGGACCGTGGCCTTCAGCTTCACATTTCTCAATCTTGACTGATACATAAAATGTATCTGAGTCCAGGAGAACAGGGAAGCTAAAGCGGGAGGAGGGGTGAAAACTGTGCTGATAGGGCCTGGACTGGGCAGACCCAGGGCGTCTTCCTCTGCGACGGCGGGCACTGTTGGCGTCATCGGATAGGGAATCTGTGGAGCGAGGGATAGAGGTTCAGCCTCTCCCTCCTCTCAGCCCAGCACGTCTGCAACTGGCGCGTAGACGTTCCGGCGACATCGCAAAGAGGGGAGGAAGGGGAGATGAACGGATGGAGGCTCAAAAAAACATGAGTGCCAGGGAGCTGAGGAGGTCCACTTAACGCAGAGAATGTCAAACGGGGGCTCGAGTAGCGGTAGGAAGGGGATGAGAAACAGAAGAGGCAGCACCCAGCACTCAGGCCGGGAATTGCTTGGAAAGCTAGCAAAGACGTCGAGCTCCGGCAATGTTGCAGCCTCTCGGCTCAGGTAATGAGGCACAGAGAGCGGAGAGGGATTAACAATGGACAGGGGGTTAACCTCTGTGCTGCCGGCAATGGAGACCTGCCACATTACATGCACACAGTAAAACCAGAAAAGCCCAATGCAGATCCATACCTTGCCTCGGAGACCAAGTTTATAATGACTATGCCAATGGTGAGCCATGTGCGAGCCAACTTCTGCAATGAATACCCAAGGTTGCAGAGGATTTGGTTTGATGCGAGGAGGAGATGCCTTAAACGCCTTCGCGCGATGGTGGAATGATCCCGAAGCGCTCACCTGCCGGCATCTTAAATGCTTGGTACTCGTAACCCGTTTGGGCTGCCACTTGCCCAGTGGACAGCTCACCACCACCCTTTTAACGCCGTCTAACACCCGCATCCGGGGGATTAAGATCCTGGAGAGCCAAAGTGTGGCAATCCTGTTGTAGTTTTTTGTCGTTTGCATCATGGAGAGAGCCTGCGAAGAGAGGGCCTTGCTGATTCACTCCTTGGTTAGCCATTCTATCAGCAACCTTATTGGCTATGCGCCTGACATGCTTGAAGATTATGCTGTTAGGGTGCCTGAGCCTGTCTTCCAATGCTTCTAGTCTGCTCAGCAGTCTCCAGCTAGAAGCAACTTTAGCTGCAGAGGAACCTACTTGAATTCTGATTGCTGCATTGATTAAAATTTGGGAGTCACCCTCTACTTCTAATGGGTAGAAGTTGTGGTTATCCGCTATACGAATTCCTTTCCACATTCCTTCTAACTCCGCCATATTGTTGGTATTGATACCACTTGATCCATAATAGATGTATATAACTGCTCCATCTGAATTTCTGATGACACCACCAAATCCAGATGGTCCTGGATTCCCCTTCGCCGCCCCATCAAAGTTGAGTTTGTAGGCAGCTCTAGCAGGGGGGGACCAATGGGAGGGGGAAATGCATTTGGAAGGTGGTTGGTGAGAGTCCAATTTAGAGTATGTGATGTTGAAATTCCAATTCTGCCAGATGAGAATCTCCTGCGGAGTTGTAGGCCAATCATTTTCTGACCATGCTCTAAGAGCTAAAGTTTCTTGAAGATTGAGCTTTAGGAGAAGCCAGAGGATGTCTGCAGATCTGCTCTTATTGTTGAAGATTCTATTATTTCTTTCCTTCCATAATGTCTAGTATAAGAAGCCGGGTATGAGATTCCATAAAGAATTGAGGATAGGGCTTTGAAATGGTTCCCGTGGCCAACTTCGCAGGATATTTGCGATGTCCCCTCGCCTTTCTTTCCTTCCATTATTGCAATGAGCTACTCTGTTCCAAATCTGAGTTGCCAGAGTGCAAGTTTCCATGAGATGAGCGCTTGTTTCTTCCTGAGCATTGCAGTTGGGGCAACGAGAGGGACCAATAAACCCTCTTCTTTGGAGATTATCCCAGGTTAGTATATGCTTTTTGCTTAGAAGGCAGAGGAAAATGGAGATTTTGGGCCATAGCTTTGGCTGCCATACATGAGTCCATAATTGATCCTTGTCATGAGCATTTTGGTCATATCGTAGGGAGAAGGCCTCCTTGGTGGTAAAGAGACCTCTTGTAGTATGACCCCATCTCAATTTGTCCTGCAGTGAGGAGGGAATAATTTTTCTTTGAAGAAGCTCCTTATCTATGTCATCAAATGTTTCCTCTTGCCAATCTGTCTGCCAGGATCGAGCTGGTTTCCAAGTGCGAAAATCTTGATGATCTTGTTGCTGCCAGAATTGGGAGACTTTGGTGAAGTTTGTCTGCTGCATGAACTGCTGCCAATGAGGTTTGTGGAAGAGCGTTGCAAGTTTGGGCAGTTGTTGCCAAGAGTCTTCCCAAAACCGGGCTGATGTCCCTGAGTGAATCTCCCAAAAACTATAAGCCTGAATGAAGGCACTGTGTATTTTTGCAGAGTTCCATATCATGGAACCTTTTATGCTTGAACTGATTCTGATGAGCTCGTTCCATTGACTGCCTAGTGCGTATTTGGCCTGCCAGAGCTTAGCCCAGGGAATGTGCGGCTTTACTAGCCAGCTCCACCACACCTTTGCTCCCATTGTACTGTTGCTTTGGAGGGGATCCCTTAATCCTAATCCCCCATTCGCTTTTGATTGGCAAACATCTACCCATTTAACAAGGGCCCATTTTCTGTTTAGGCCATGTGATCCCCAAAGAAAACCCCTTTGAAGGTTACGGATGGCTTTGAGAACCCATTTGGGAGCTGCTAGAATAGAGAAAAGATACAGAGGCATGGCTTGGAGGACAGACTTTATTAAGATCAGTCTACTGGCTGTGTTCAGCGATCTGTAGGTCCAAGAAGAGAGTCTTGCCTCCAGTTTATCTAATAGAGTCCGCCATGAAGCATGCTTGAGAGCCGAAGCCATGAGGGGAGCTCCTAGGTACTTGGATGGCAGCGCCGCAATCGTGAAGCCTAGAATCCTAGCTATATTGCGTTGGGTTGAGACAGGGGTATTGAGGAAAAACAATTGAGACTTGGAGGCATTGATGGAGGTGCCAGAGGCTTCGGAAAACAAAGAGAGGAGGGATTTGAAGGCTTTTGCTTCCTGGGAAGAGGAGTGACCAAAAAGCATCGTATCATCTACAAATTGCTGATGTGACAGAGGGTTGAGACCATGAAGGGCTAGTCCTTTTACCGATTTGGAGGAAATAGCGTGGTGAAGGAGGCGGCTGAGCCCTTCTGCCATAAGAATGAAAATGAATGGAGAGAGAGGGTCTCCTTGTCGGATGCCTCGAGAAGAATGGAAGGGGGGGGAGGGGGAACCATTGAGGAGCACAGAAAAGCATGGAGAGGTTATGAGGTTCATGATCCAGTGGGTCCAAGTGGCACTAAATCCAAAGGCTAACAGCATTTGACGGATGTACTCCCAACTGAGTTTGTCAAAGGCTTTAGATAGATCCAGCTTCATTATCATGCCTGGTTTTTTGAGAATTTTTAGCGAATGAATGACTTCATTGGATAGAATTATGCCATCCATGATCTGTCGACCTTCAACATACCCTGTTTGTTCCGGGAGAATGAGGAGAGGAAGGAGGGGTTTGAGACGATTAGCAACCACCTTGGAGATGAGCTTGTAGATGACGTTGCAAAGGGCAATGGGCCTGTATTTATCAGGCGTATTAGCTTCTTCACTTTTAGGTACAAGAGCGATGAAAGTGGAGTTCAGGGAAGGGAGGACCCAATGCATGGAGCAGGATTCTTCCACGAGGTCCCAGACTTCTCCTTTAATCAATTCCCAAAACTCATGGAAGAAGTTAGCGGTGAACCCATCCGGGCTAGGAGCCTTGCCGTCTTTGAGTTGCGCCATAGCTTCTTCGACCTCCTGCATAGAAACTTGTTGCAATAAATTTTGATTTTGGTCTTCAGTTATCAACTTTGGAATATGCTGAGTTATGGCTCTGATAGCCGCTTCCCTGCTGCCTGGTGGCTCTTTGAGTATATCCTGGAAGTGGTCTCTAAACTCCTTTTCCATGTCTTCGTGCTTTTCTATTCTGTCCCCTTGATTGTTGTTGATGAATGCAATGTTATTTTGCATGCGGCGCTGAATGGTGGATCGATGAAAGAATTTGGTGTTCTTTTCGCCTTCTTTTAGCCATCTGATGCGCGATTTTTGCTTCCATAAGATTTCCTCCTGAAGCCTTCTGGTTTCTAATTCCGTCCAAAGGGAGTGCTCTTTTTGAGCTAATTCTTCAGTTCTGCCTTCGGTGATGATGGTTTGCTGTAGCTCACACATGCTCTGCTCTAGTTTTTTTTTTTCATCCAGAATGTTGCCGAATGTGGATTTATTCCAGGCTTTGATAACTTGCTTGAGATGTTTAAGCTTTTGTTGAAATTGATACATTTTTGCCCCAGAGGGGGGAGAGTATGATTTCCAAACATTTTGCACCATTTCTTTAAAGTTTGGATTAGTAAACCAAAAAGATTCAAAACGAAAGGGGCGATTGGTTTTTTTACCTGGACTTGTCCATTGGAGCATTATGGGCCAATGATCTGAACCTCCCTGGGGAAGGATAGAGGCGTGGAGCGCTCCTCCTAAATGGATGGAGTTGTCTGAAACGAGGAAGCGATCTAATCTGGAAGCTATGTGGTGTGGTCCTCTTCTTTTGTTTGTCCAAGTGAATATTCCATTTGAAGTTTGCATATCTATAAGCTGGTTGTGTTGGATAAAATCTTTGAGGCTTGTGCTATCCTCTTCTAGTTTCATCCGACCTCCTTTTTTTTCCGCAAGACTGGTAATGATGTTGAAATCTCCCCCACTTATCCAGAGAGGATGGAGCCTGTTGGCGTTGAGAGAAGTAAGTGTATCCAGAACTTCTAATTTGTGATGCATGTCCTGCGGAAAGTACGTGTTCGTGAGTAGACCATGTATCTCTGTTCCCAAGATATGAAAAGAAGCTTGAATAAAGTTGCGCGAAGCATGAAAGTCCTGAAGGCAGATTGACTGCGGATTCCATACTATAGCTAGACCTCCTGAGGCGCCTAGTCCATCAACAGAGGTAGATTTACTACCTGGCCAGGCTTTGCGCAGGATTTTTTCAAGAATGACATTGGTGCTCTTAGTTTCTTGGAGAAGAACAACAGAAGGTTTCTCTGATTGTATCATGATTTTTAACATACGGTGTTTGGAGGGGCTATTGAGCCCTCTCATATTCCAGGAGATGAGCTTCATGAGAGACTTTAAGGTTTGGGTTTGTAGAACTTTGTCAACTTTGGAAATCTGCCTGATTCCATCAAGATCTCGCCCAGGATGATAGTTCTCTGTAGTTCTGTCTTGCGTCCTCTTTTTTTTGTTTCTTTGAGGATTTTGCTACTATCCCAGAGACTACCTAGTTGAATGCCCAAATATTTGCTTCGTTGTGCTTTTATAAGAACTCCTTCCAGTCGATCTATTTCCCAGGGGGGAATGGCGTTGTATTCTTTTTGTTTGCATGCAGCTTCCAGAGTAAGGATATCTAGCCCATCTAGACTCACGGTCTCTGGATCTTCTTCCATGATGCTGGGGGTGTCCTGTGAGTCTTCTGGATGTCCTTCTTGTAGACTTAAAGCAAGAGCTGCATCTAGATCCATATTGGTGGCCTGAGGATCAGCTACCGTATCTTTGAGATGCTCCTCCATGGAGGGAGGGGATTTAGAGGATGAAGGAGGGGAAGGATCCCCCTTTGAGGGAGGTTTAACGGAGGGGATTGGCTGACCAGGAGTAATCTCAGAGTCTTTTGAGGGATTTAGAGGGGTTTCATGAGGGGAAAGGATCTGGAACAGGTTCGAAGATTCAGGATTATTAGGGCTGGAGGTGGTGGCTGGATTTTTTTTTGCATGCCTCTTGCGAGCAGTGACTTTGGTGAATCCATCTGAATCTTTAGGGGTAGCGTTAGCTTGAGCCTGAGCATTCAAGGGGCATTCCCTAAAGAGATGACCATGCACGTGACATCTACGACAACGAAAAGGTATATGCTCGTAGTCCAAAGGTTGAAGCCATTCAAAATCATCATGGAAGAGACTTACCATATCTGCTAGGGTTTTTTTGAGCTGCATCTGGACGCAGATCCGGGCATAAGAGGTGAATCTTCGGTACTTCGTGTCCTCAGCTACTTTGATGAATGTGCCGATGCTATTACCAATATCCTTTAACGTTTCTTCTTTCCAGTACTCTATGGGCAGGCCATACAGGCGGATCCAGACTGGTGCATGACTGAGGTCCTCTGTATTCGGGTTGAATCTTGGCTTCCAATCCCGAAGGAAGAGTCCTGAGGAGTTGAAGAAATATGGACCCCCTTCAAATACTCTGGTTTTGTCTTCCAGGCAGTGAAATATGACTGTGAAGAAGCCCTTAGGACCTATCATCAGAGAGATCTGGCCTTTGGGCTTCCATTTGGAATCTATCCAGCCGTGTAGAGCCTTCTCCGTTGGCCAGAAACCCAGAAACTTTCCGATCAGAGCATGATCTTTCAGAAATTGTATCTCGCCATTGATGTGATGGCTTGGGAGTTCGACTTTTATGCGTTCTGTCGCCTTTGGAATACATGTGGATGACGTCACCTTTGGTTGTGACGCGCTTTGATCCGTGTTCTTTAGATCATCATCGTTTGACAGGTCCTCTCTGTTCTGGATTGGGTTCTTGCCTTTGGTATGGTCAGAGTTGATAAGTTGTGCAGCTATTTTATCGAATAGCAGGGAAGAAGCTGTTGCATTTTCATTTGATGCAGATGGATGGGGAGGAACGGAGTCCGTCCCTCCCGCTGGGAACACCATAGGAATTTAACGACCAGCCAGGTTATGATTGCTATGCCCACAGCACCGTGCAGGGAAACAAATGCCAGAGTGCAGAGTTGCAGGTCTGTACATCTGCAGCGGAGGTAGAGCAGCAGCAGCTAGGTCAACTTTTCATTCAATAGACAATTATGTTGACTATGATGACTTCTTATAAATGTCAAATAAGCATGAGCATTGGATGATGCATGTAATTTATTGTGTGTGAGTGTGGCAGCAAATAGGTGGCGTTGGAGGGCGATTTTGGTACTTTAGGGGATGTAGGATGGCGTGGATGGGTCCTAGGAGGTATAAGGTGGCCTTCTAGAGGCTTTTCCCACACTCGTCCTTCAAAAGAAAGCCTACAAGAAAATCTATAGGAGGACACAGGAAATCTACAGGAGGAAAAACAACGTTTTACGGGAAGCCTACAGGAGGAGGCCGAGAGCAGTTTTCACTATTTTGAGGGTGTGAGAGGGGGTGAAAAAGGTGGATGAAGGTTGGAATGAGGTGTTAGAGCACCTATGGTCTACCATGAACCACCAGGAGAGAGAAATATGATTGGATTTTCTCAAGGAGAGAGGAAGAAGTCCTAGGAAAAATGCAGGAAATTAAGGCAGAATTGAGGTGAGATTTAGGCAACCTGTAGGGCATGGATCAGATGGAGGATGTGATGGCTGATAGGCTGACCTACTGCTAGAAGAGATCTACTGCAAAGGAATTGACAGTCAACCAATAGGATCAAACAAGCAATGAAATGAGTGCATCTAGAAAAACAGAGTTGTGCATCAAACTAGTCTAAACTATGATCTATGAAAGGAAATGTTGAGAAATGTTGCAAGAAAGGAAAGCATGAAAGAAGTCTACTACAAATAAAGAAGTGAGCATGATTAAGAAGATCTGAAGCAAAACAGAACTAGACTATTAACCTACTAAAAAGCTACAAACACTAGAAGTCCTATGAATGAGGAAAATCTGTGTTTTTGGGGCAACAAGAGTGTCTTTGCCTCAAATCATGGTCCCAAAGGGAGGAAGAGAGGGCAAGGCACTCTTGCTAGCCTTTTGAATCTTCTCTTTATCACTGCTTAACCTGCTATAGAAAGCACAAATGGAAGCAAACTATTGAATCATCAAAAGCAACCTATTCTTAACCATAAAAGAAATACATCTAACAGCAACCTAATCTACAAACTGAAATAAAAAATAAAAATACAAGTAGAGAGGAGCTTGGATGCTTGGATTGGGTCCTAACCCAAGATCATCAGCCCTCTGAGGTAACTCAGTGCTAGCTCAAAAATGGTTCCATCTTTATTTCCAAAAACAATAGCAGGATTACATGAAACTGTCACAAAATAATAAGCTCGAAGTTGAGCAGAGTTTACATAAGAAAAAATACAACAAAAATCCTACCCTATTGAGGCCCTAGGACTCTCTACTTATACAAATGAAGCTACCAATAGCTTCCTTAAAATCAAGGAGGCTTGGCTCCCAAAACTTGAGATAATTATCAGTCATCCTCCACTTGCTCGGCTGCCTTCTAGTGCATGATTTGGCTGCGTGTACTCTGAGCTGAATGAAGGGGACTTTGAAGTGAGGAGTAATAAATGAGGGGGATTCCCTCCTATAAGTCCTCTCCTTTGTCCACTTCAAGTTATTTCTGCCATTTGTCCATTAGATCCTTGACTTTGACCTCAAAACTCATCAATAATCTACATTAAATACATGTTAGAACACATGGCACAGTAACTAACTCAACTCATTCTATAAGCATAAATATAATCAGAAAATCATGTAATAAGCTAAGAGAATGGTTGGTTTGACTAGGTTAGGAGGTAAAATGAGCCCATATAATTACCCATTTATGAGGCTCATCAGTAACCATCACAACTTCACACAATCACAAGGCTAGGGTTTTAGTTCTAGGGCTAGGTGACTAGGAAACTCTCCTAGGGTTTACAAACAGCGGTGTGAAGAGGTCAAAGCAATGCACTTGGAGTAAGATCCAAAGGTGTGAGAAAGCTATTCATGGACCCATAGCTTTGGAATCTTCAAGTTCATGAAGTCTCATGCAGTGGCATGCAACATGGGTGAAAATTCTAGGTTAGGTCAAAGGTGAGTGTGCGCCAAGTAAGAAATCAAGTGTATGATGCAATGCGACAACCAAGGTTAATGACCCAATGTAATGCTATGTGCAAAAGTGATCAACTAACCGCCATTAAAGGACCAATGCAATGCGTAGGCAGAGATTTCATGAATGCAATTCAACAACAAACAAATGCAAGGACACATGTGCAAAAGAAACACGCAGGGAACTAACTACCTACAGTAAAGAAAATGAAACATGACAAATTTAAATGATAAGCAAATTCTAATTAGCCAACTGATAAGCAAAGCTAAAACCTAACTAGTCTAAACCCTAAATCCTAAATTAACCAAAGCATAGGTTGGGTTATGTGAAATCAAACTTCCAATGCAACCACCGCAGCAGTTCCCAACCTGCAAAAACAAAAATGGTAGCATTTAGAATTTGTGGGAAGAGTTGTGCAAAAAATAGCATGCTTACCTATAAAGCATGCACAACAAAAAGGACATCTTGTCCACTTACAAGGAAATGTGTCAAAGAATACCTTTCAAGACAAACTGCAACCCAATCCTGGTAAACCGAACCACAACCGTGAAATTTATAGTCATCCAACCATAACATACATCTGTTTATGCTTAACCCTAAATCCAATGCTAGTAAGGCAAGTTGTTGTCGACTAGTAAAGGAATATGCCAGATTAATCCAATCAGAAACCCTATCATGATGTAGAGGATGATCAACTTGATAACCTTAAAAAGAGGGGCCTCTGTTGGGTGTAACTGAGATCCTTGAGGATTCAAACACATAAACCCTAATTTCAAAAACCCTAGTTTGAAATTGTTCATGGACTGCATCAAGGACGTGAGGACCTGACATAACCATGAACGGAAGCTGAAGTGCCTCATCGTCTTGGCCGACCTCTGAACCTTCAAATGACACACCATCCAATATTGGTTGCTTCACAATATTTGTAGGTGGGTGTATACGATTATTTTTGGTTGTGACATGACAACTATGAGTGAAAATATTGTGGATGGGATTCATTGTCTGAATATTTATATATTGACATCTCGACAAATGAGACTCTTTAGGTTTTTGAGAATGAACTAAATCAACCGTAAGAGTGTCAGGCAAATGGGAGATCATGCGATTGGCCCCTTTCCATATAGGAGATTGAAAGGTATCATTTGATTGTGTATGTTGACAGATTGTATTGGCTGGGAGACAATCAAAAAGATTTGAGATGTGCATCAGTTGAAATGTGATGGAAAGATTTGCTTAGAGAGACATTGCTTGAATAAGAGGGTTTCCAAGATGAGCCTGCATCCTGCAGGATGATGCTGAGAGGACCGTGATGTGTAGAAACCCTTATTTCAAAAATCCTAATTTGACTTGGTTCAGGGGTTTGATCAGGAACATGAGAACCTGACATAACCATCAGCAGAAGCTAAAGTGCCTCAACTTCCTTATGAGTCCCTAAACATTTGAAAGGTGGGTTAGCAAATCCTAGCGGCTTTGTAGGATCAACAGACGGATACATAGGATAATCACCAAAGGCATGAGTGAATATATTTATGGTAAAATGAGAATCAATGAAACCACCAGTTTCATCAAGTTGGGTATATGATACATAATGCTCTTCTCAGCTTGAGGGGGAAGAGATATTAATGAGGGAACCAGCTTGAGATAGACGAGATGCAGGGCCCTCTTCTTCACCTGTTAAAGAATGTGAATGGAAAAGATTAGGCATAAAGGATTCAGCCTCTACATCCCTTGACTGTGAAACCTCAGCCCCATGCACATCATTGCAATCAACACAGGTAAGATAAAGGTATGAATGATCTGAAGAAACCACCGATGCAGTAGACCCATGAACTAAATCAGAGTAGAATGGATGCACAGGGTAAGATGAAGGAGCACTGATCGGACCTGGACTCACATCCTTCCCATTGATGTTTTCCAAAGAGCAAGACTTATTTACAGGCCTGATGTGTTCTATGGATTTAATAAGACAATCATTACTTGAGACAAGACCATCACCATCGTGTACAGTTGAATAAGATCCCGTGATATAGTACAATGTATGTTGAATGGATTTGATCAGAAGAGATGTTATGTGATTTTTAGATTCAAAACCAAAAGAATGTATGAGGGATTTAGAGCCAAGACCATCAGATCTGTTTCCTAGAAAGCATTGTCCATTGTTTGAACCATTAGAAATCCCACAAACAGTTTTCACTTCCTTGAGGTTTTGAGGTTGTTATGGATTCAAAGAGATAGGCCAAACAAAATTATGGGAAGAATCTGGACACTTTGTAATCTACAAATTATGATGACACTCATGCGAAACAGGACTTGTTTCTAATTGAAAATGTTGTAAAGAAATGAGAACCAATTGCTGAAAATTTATATTCAAATACACCCAATCAATATCACTTTCAGGAAATTCAAAACAAAGATGCACAAATCTGAAAGCAAAGCCCTCTAAAGATTCCTCATGTCTAATACTAAGCTAATTTATCCTCTTTAACACACCTTGAAAATCGTACCTATCAAATGCTTGTTGGAGCTTACCGATGAGTTGCTCGAACGAATGAATGGGCGCTGCTAGCAACGTGTGGCACCATTGCTTGGCATGACCTTCAAGGGCGAGGGAGAGAAACACACAAGCAAACTCTTCATCATCGATCTCAAAATATTCACAAAACTCAAGGAAATCAGAAATGTGCTCGATTAAAGCTGTTCCATCCTCACCATCAAACTTTAACTAAGACAAGTGATGGAGCTGCTCCTGGGGGATGGAAAATCGGAAAATAGACAAACCAGATAAACACCCCGAGAGAAAGATTCTAGTCAGAGACATTAAAAAATATGAGACTAAATTGCAAGCTCCAAGGGCTGAGCTTGTCATATGGCCCTCCATCTAGTGCCAATTTGTTGACGGGCCAAAATGTACCACCAACAACTAAGTGGTATCCCCGGTGTGAAGTCCCAATTAGACCTCACACCGTTTGGGATAGGAGCTCCATCTGGTATGTGGGTCCGGTTGCCACCATGAATTTTTTATGCTCTTGGTTATCAATTGAGAAGGTGCCAGAGTGGGGCGGGAATGAAGTGTTCGAGTAGCAAAACAAAATCAAACCAAGATTGATAAATTGCAAAAAGAGGTTTACACAAATCACAACAACGATAAGAAGAGATGAACAATGAGGGTGATTAGTTAGTTAAAAGCCCATCGAACATAATAAACAAGAACATGACAGAGGTCAATTGCAAAGTAGTTCACAATAGGTCACTGACATGGCAAGGAACAAGTAAACATAGATTCTAAAGTGAAACATACATGCAACCACTATGTATCTGTACATAACATCTCGTGTATATGAAAGCACTCATACAGATATGGTGAGGTACTAGACAACTAATACAACCACCATGAGTCAGCATGGGAATCAATGCAAAGGAAAGAAAAAACATCTTATTAATATTGCTGCAATGTCAAATACATATCATGCAACTGGTCAATACCTAGTAGTGGAACATGGACTATTCATACCATCACCCGATGTCAAAACCCTAGCCCTACTACAAACCCACTCTCCTAGCTACCAAGAGTTGAGTGGCCTTAGTTCTCAAGCATCAATCAATTATCTCTATTGGCCTCAACTCAAGTGATAAAGTCCCCCTCAAATGAGGGATGAGGGTACATTTATAGAGGTCAGGTGACCATTCACCTACTGTGACCTTTGGACTTCCTTCGTGCCCTTTCAATTACCTTCATGCCTCTTAAGCTTCCTCACAACTCTCTCATGCCTACTGCCTAGTACAGGCTTAATTTCTCTCAGCTTAAACTGTTGGCATCATAGGAGAACATTTACATTATGATAAAAAGAAGAAGCATATGTAGAGGGTTCTTGTAGACCCTAGAATGATTGTCACCAAGGTGGTTGCCAAAGTACAAGACCAAATTATGTGGTTCCTTGGTTGCATGGAATGCCATTGCGATTTCCATCGTGTCTCGATCAACCATGCTGAGCCGACTTATTTACTAATCAGACTTCCTAGTTGCAGGTATTCCTAGGAGTAACCCTAGATCTCTCCTCATATGTCAGATTCCTCGCCCTCCTGTACCCTGTAAGATAGTGACCATAGTTATACATGATGATAATTGAAGAACCACAACATAAATGTAACAAAGATAAATAAATAACAATAATCATGAAAAACTGAAATCAACTTTGTACCCCTAGATAGTCCCATCCTGAGCTATGGCAGTGTCAGAGCGAGTGGATTTGCAAAGTCTTCATATCCTTATTTGTTGGTTAAATCATAGTGAATCTAAACCTTAACCTCTCCTTGCTTTCACGAATCAACTTTATACAATAGGATCTTTAAGCAAAGGTATGAGGAGTGTGTGTTTAGCAGTTTCATTTCAAAGCTTCATGTCACTTCAGCTGGTGCGCAGTGGAAAAGGTCCCTTATGCTCATTGCACAAAATATATCTAGATTTGATAGGAAAAATGGCAAGACCTATGTTTATCAGGCATTGACCTCCTTCCTTCAAATATTTTCTAAAATACATATCATCAAACTCCTTGAGGTTCGCCCTTGGGTGAGAATTATGCTTCATATGTAGGAAGCATGGCCAAGCTTCATTGGCACTTAAAGTGCATATATATGGACCAGAATTTCTAATTCTTGTGTCTAGAATATCACCGGGTAAAAGAAGACATGTTTTATGTGAGAGGCATATGCTTCTCTTTTCTCAACCAGCCATCGACTCTAAGCACCCGAACTTTACGTTTAGTTTCATTTTCAGCTTATAATCGAGCCTGCATCCTTTGACAAAGTTTGACAAGCCATTTTGAGTCCAAACATTAAAAGGAAATTGACTTAGTTTATTCATCATAGTGTAGAGTCGCACTTTTGGGAAGTGATTCATGATTTTCCCAAAGTCGCATGGTTGCACCTCTGGTAACTCGCATCTATGGTTTCTTTCACTTAGGCATAAAAATGTGACCTCACGAATTATGTGGGATCACAACTTACTAAAGGTCGCATTGTCGAAGCTGATGGCTAGTTGCACTTCCAGGAAGCTCACCTAAGGAACTGTAACATGACCCAGCGACTTAGTTGAAAGTGCGACCCCTTGGAGGTTGCCAGGTCACAACGCAGGGCAGGTCACATATCCTGGGCACCCACCTAACGTCTTCGAGTGCGAATTAATGACTATTA
This sequence comes from Pinus taeda, assembly GCA_000404065.3. Taxonomy (NCBI): domain Eukaryota; kingdom Viridiplantae; phylum Streptophyta; class Pinopsida; order Pinales; family Pinaceae; genus Pinus; species Pinus taeda. The sequence continues at coordinate 20,665 of APFE031309269.1, read as the reverse complement.
GTCGCACATCCTCTTCTTTAGCAAGGTTGCACTTATGGTTGTTTCCTAAGGGTGAGGAATCCGACTTAGCGAATGGTGAAAGAAAAAAATTCACTTCTGAGCCTGGTATCATGATCTTGATCCCAGAAGGCAGCCTGGAATTAAACATGTAATTTCATTCTTGTGCGTCCAGGATCTTGCCAACAAACTTGGGAATGCCGAGAGAGTGTTGAAACGTCTCTTCTTGCTCCCTCATGGATCTCATGCGTAGTATTTCCTTTTCGTTAAGTGATTTGACGCTGTTGCTATCTTGAAAATAGACAGTAGGCTTGATCTTATCATGTTGTGACTTTACTGAAGACTCATGTTGTATGGGCACAAGCAATCATTCATGCGAACAGTTCTGCCATCGAAGTTCTAAGAACTCTTGCCAAACCTTGCCCGTGTTTCTTCCAGATCTGGAAGCATAATTGATAGTAATTTCATCTCATCCCCTCCACGGCTCATCATCCTCCGATGATAGCGAGACTTCAGCCTCTTCCTAGGCATCTCTATAATTGCTCAAGTACCATGAGCATTGTTTTTTTAATTCACTATCATTTTGTATAAAATGATGTGGCACACGTCCTATTAAACCTTCCCACTACAACAATGCTCATTCTCTGCTCAACCTCGCAACATATATATTAAGAGACGTTCCTGTGGCAATAAGATGGCTCAATGCTTTCTGAATTTTTAAATTCGAGTCGTCCACCAGTCATTATGGGAAAGTCTTTCCACCGATCACATGTATTCCATCGTAAAGTTGGCATTTGCATTTCAATATTTCCGAAGAAACTGATGCTTGGTTGTAGAGAGTGTGTAGGTATACTTACTACGTGCTTAATTTTGGATAATAACCCCGGCACAACCATTGATGTGATTTCTAGCAATGCGCTCCATGTTTTCCAATCCTTTGAAAACAAATGTCTCTCATCGAACTCTTTGTTAATCGATATGTAGAACTTCACAAAGCCTTTTGGGTGAACCTTCACACTGTGTCGTTCCCTCCAGATCGATTTGTTGGTATCATCATGTTTGATGGTCATACCCCTATCCACGTGTGCAGATATTATGTTTTCTCCTTTCAACCTGCTACCCTAACGCAACACTGGTGGGGCCTTGGGGTGTGGGGTGCATGGCGCTTTCTTTGATATCACATTAGTGGTATATACACATAACGAACCTTGTTTCTAGTATAACCTTGTTGTGCGCTTCCCCACTCATTTTATAATAAGCTAAGACTGGAATGGGCTATCAAAAGGCCCCTTATTTTGTCTTTAGGGTTATGAACCAATACATCACTTTGGAAATAACTTCAAGGAGCTCGACTAGTTTCATGCTGAGGTGAGGTTCATGTGGTCCATTAAAGCCGCCATCTTTGTGTTAGGGTGGTGTTTAATGTCGTTGTTGTATTGATGAATGTGTATATGTGGCTCCTTCAGCTAACTCACTGCAAAAGATGGAATGAGGACAAGTCATTTTGTGATAACGATATTTCCATGTGAAAGCATTAAAGAGAATAATTAATTAAAAAAAGAACTAGTTTATTCAAGGAGCATGAACCATAAATAATCTGAATTAAGGTGTTATGGATTACGTGGGTCGAGCGAGTCATGCTCCAATTTTATTTGAGACGAATTTCTACTATGTACTCACTGGAACCGTCATCCACCAATGACTATAATATTCGTGTTTCGCATGGGGACGGTGTACTCATGGAGTGAGTGCCTTGAAACCCTAATTCTTATGCGTTATGAAGGGTGAGAATAATTAGCCACGTCAAACTAGGGTTTCGAGGGTGTGAGAGAAAGACAATCATGTTGTGACTCTAATGCATATGTTGAGATGGGGATGGGGACCATGAACCTGGGGACACGATATGCAATGATTCTTCCCATGGTGCTAAACAATGCGGGTGAGAATGCGCCCTCACTCTATGACAATGTAGGGTTTCTCCCAAACCCTAATATGGACTTCAAAATGAGAGCCGACTTGAAGCCCTGTAAGTCCACACATAGTGCCTCCACTAATTGACAATGGACATCATAGGAGGATAGGTTTCACAGTCATGGGGCTTTCCATGCTCCTTGCAATAAAAAACGTTCCGACCCTAATGTAGACATAAGGTTCTTAATTGGGGTAAAGCATGATGTGCAGATGTAATACATGGAGTAAGTGGGTGCATCAACATGGTTTGATAGGAAGGGTCACGAGAGGAGTACCTGGCTGAAGAATTTATTGAAACCCTGGTAGCCTAGGGCGAGTTGTGGGGTACCCAAAATTTTGAATATGCCAAAAAGTTTGGGTGGTGTTGTAGCGGCTACAACAGGTAGTTAGATAAATCCAAGCAGAATGTTACTCAATGGAATAATGCTCCTTGATTGAATATATATATATATATATATATATTATATATATATATATATATATATGATAGAAAAAAATTTATTATTCATTATAAGGAGATTGGAAGATAAAATTATAAGAGATGTTATATAATATTAATAATAATAAAATTATTCAAAAATTACAATTTAAACAATGAAAAATTGCTCATGGTCTATTATAGAAAAAAGACCGACATAAAACAAATTTATCAATAACTAAAAAAGATTAAATATCTTGAAATTTAAATCTTTTTCCATATTTTACATTCTAAATTTTTTTTACATATAATATGATTTTACCCCTCTAAATTCTAATTAAAACCATAATTAAAATAGATCTAAACTATTAATAATTAATCTACTTTTACTTTTAAATAAAAAATAGTATACTAAACGAACTCAAACCTTTACTAAATTTACATTTTAATTTCCAACATTATACAAAATAATACCCAGCAAAATTATTATCTACTTTTCAAAATGCAAAATATTTATTAATAAAATATTATTTATCTTTAGTATACAAAGAGGTCTCTATGTAAAACCCCAAAAAAGTCACATTGACTAAAATTTACTTTTAATCTCCAACAATATTCAAAGTAATACCAAACGAATTTATTATCTACATTTCAAAATAAAAATTTACTATTAATAAAATATTATTTAAAACCTTATCAATAATATACAAAGAGTTCTCTATGTAAAACCCCAAAAAAGTCACACTTTCCTTTCATAAAAGACACATTATCCTCAGTTTTCATATGTTAGATTGAAAGAACGAACTAAGTGTGAAATAAATTATTATAATCAATATATTAAATTCCATATTATAAACGAAATTCTTATAATATTTAGGGAGTCGTGCTCCACACTAAGGATGTTCATTCAATGAATTGATATGATGCTTTATAAAGGAAATATCTTTAATATTGAAGGGTTCGTTTACATTTTCAGAGTGTTTATTTAATTAATTTATATTACAGTATGATTTTTTTTGTAAATGGGAAAATTTATCATAATTTAGTTGTCAAATCAGTAGTGAGGACAATTATCTCTAGTTATCAATCACAAATGCAGGTTGACTCGTCACTGTTATTTAAGGAAAACCACACCACCTGGAATAACCCTTTGGCAGTCTGTAACAAGGCAGGCTTTCAGTCTTGGCAAATGCCTTTGGATCTTGGGAGATGCCTCTGGATCTTGGGTTGTTAACCTCTTTCCTTACATCAGAAGATGAGCTCTTAGCCAAGCAGAAAAAGTTTTAGGGCATACTCTAGGGCCAATCAAAAGAGTAATATGTGAAAGAAGTCACATTCCATATTAAGAATTTTCTATAATTTATAAATAAATAAAAATTGTAAACTTGGCAAGACTACATCTTCTTCATGTTCAATATATCACCCCGATCAGAACAAAGAATTGAACTAGTGACTTCACATCAAGGAGTGTCTTAACACAACACCCAATCACTGTCTATCCAAAACCCCATGGACTATAATTTATAAATTGAAAAAGTAAAGTTATATATAATTTTTCAAAAAGTCTAATAAACTATTCGTAAAGTTATTAGAAGTAGAGTATACTATATGATTAGATATTTTTAAATTTTATATAAAAAAATAAAAATTAATTTAAGTTATCTCAATTGGTTGAGTGGAAATATTATTATATTCTCTATCCAAAATCATATGAAATAAATAGTATAAATATGGAAACCCACACCTCATTTATTATCCAAAAAAAATTAGATCATATAATAAAATATTTTTAAATGCATTTTTAAATTAACAACAAATAACTCATAATTGTTTAACAAACAAACAAGTAAATCAATAAAAATAAATAAGATCTTTAAGTGCAGTAATGGAAACATCTACAAAGAAATTAAATCATGTAATGAAATATTTTAGAATGCATTTTTAAGTTAACAACAAATAACTCATAATTTTTTAATAAACAAGTAAATCAGTAAATAAAATAAAATCTTTAAGTACATTAAGAGTGGCAGAAAACTGAAGTAAAATCACAAATATCTTTAAAAAAAAATGGAGACAAATTCAATCGTAAAATGCTAAATCAATCAGAAGTAAATTAATAATAATCAAACTATAAAAGTAAAATAATTAAACCATAAAACTATAAAAGTAAATTTGCATTCCAAGAAATCTATAAAAGAGTATAAAAAAATAAAATAAAAATCTCATCTAAATGGTATTTGAGAACTCACGCATTATCGCTAACGCATTAACCCCACTGGTATTTTATGAACCTCACACGATCCTTAATTTATTGAGTTTGATTCACTATTCCAATACTAATATTCTTATCCCTAATGACCTCTAGCTCTATGACCTATAATGAATCTTAACTTAGTAACCATTAAAGTCATTACATGGATTGATCAATCAAATTTCATGTTTTTCTATGTAAGTATCATTGCTTAAGTTTCAAATATTAGTACTAAAAAATAACATTGAAGAATATGTTTAAGAAATAACATTAAAGAATATGTTTAATCTTAACGTATAGTTTATTAAATGAATGTGTTTTACTTCAAATTTGTAGTTGTGATTAACATTTTTCACTATTTAATTTAATTTTTCACTATTTAATTTAATGGGTACCTTTTTCTCTTTTTCAAAGTTAATTATTATGAAAAATTTTATGAATTGTGGTCATACACACTTTTGAACTCATTCATGATAGGGTATATGTTATTTATGGTTTTGTCCAAACATCAAGAGGTCGATTTTGAAGTCATTTTCAAAAGTCAATACTTGTGAAAAATGAAACATTAATAGAAAATTTGATAAGTTCCCCATTAAAATGTTGAAGAAATAGAGATTCATGAATTGTAATATATCTAGCCACCTTTTTATGCCAACTGAGATCATAGGGTACCTAGAAACACCCCAATTACAAGATACCTGCGTATTAATGTAGAACTATTGTAATCATAAGAAGAAAAAAATTAAATTTGTGAATTTATATCTATGCATGCAATCTATCTAATAATTGATTTCACTAAAAAAAAATAAAAAATAAAAAAACTATAAATAACCTCTAATTTATACACAATAAAATATAGTAATATTTTCATATTAATAAATAAACGAGAAATACATATCTTTCTAGGAATTTATCCACCAACTACTTGCCAATGAAAATTGTTTCACCCAATAACATGTTCATTGTAATACATATACTCTGTATCACAATAGCCACTCCAAATTTGAAACTATAAATCCACAATAGTGAAACTTTATTGCTTGGATCTACTTTTTTCACACATCTCAATTCCAAGAATTATCAAGAGAATTTCTCACTACAACACAATCAACTAACCCCTCTTCCCCTCAACCTACACCAAAACAAAAATGGGATCTCTTTACTGTTAAACAATCCCCATTCTATCCCAATTATCTGTAGTTCTCCAACAATGCTAGCCAAGGAATCTCTATATCTCTATTATTAAAAACAATGGGGAGTTTCAACTTAAATAAATTCCTCTATATCTCAGGAAAATACCTAGAAACTTAGTCGTACATTTCTCATAATTGCATAGAAATAAAACTATGGAAGCCTTCGACACAACATAATAACACAAATAATAAAAAACCAAATGATATATTGAATTTGAATCCATTTCTCAAACTACCATGTGCCCTTATGAGAAGTCCATGTATCTCAATATTAGGAAACTATTATCATCATTTATGACTAATTAAATAAACATGGGAAGGGTAAAGAAATTTTAGAATAAATGATGGGAATAAGTAAAATATTATTATTTCAACTTATTCCCCCCTAAGCCTCCTTTATTTACCTCCTATGAACTCACATACCTTCTTTTTCTTCTTCGGTTATGTCATTTGTGGTATTTAATATTATAGTGTATATATTTACATTCATAAATGATTGTATTATCTCCATTTCATCATTACATATATATACGTAATTTAGGGATTTAATTCCCCACCTCCCTTTTGTTTTGGAACCTCCTTCGTCCATTATCAAAACTATATATAATATAAAAACTTCAAACAAATGTGGGTATGTCTCCCACATAGCATTCTTCAACTTCTACATTACTTAATTAAGTTCATAGTGAGTCCATTGGACCTTTACCATGCAATTTGATCTATTATGGAGTGGAGTAATATTCATGTTGGTTATAGTATTTGTATGCCTAATGACTCAACATAAATTGTCAACTGGAGTCCGTAGACTTAGAAGTGCAATACAGGAAATTCCAGAAAAGATTTTGGATACTTTCTAGACAAACCCTATTATATAATGTTCATCAACATGCCTTGAAGTTCTGCAATCACTTATCAAATCCAAATCTAGCTCCTGCAAACACTCCGGCATTTTATTAGAAATAAAATACCAATTAACAATCAATTGAGAAACTTATCACTAAATCCTTAATTAATTGAACAACAAATTGGAAAGTTTTCCTTGACAACTATAGAACACCAGTATGTAAACCCTAGAAAATCCAACTCGTTTATAATGCCAAACAGGAAATTCAAATCAAAATGAAAACTTTGTTTAAGTTCCTACACTAGGTTCTATCTCCACTCCACTTTGTGTGCAATCAAAGAGTTAAGAATATGGCTTGAATCTGCTTCTAGTGCTAACAACTCAAATAAAATACATTCATTGTATTAGCAATTATTGTGTGCATGAATGGAAACATCTCACTATATTCTAATTCTTTCTCAAACTTGTAAACACCTTAACAAATGACTTATCTCATTCAAGCATAAAGACTAGAAATTATGATGTCAATTCATATGCAGAAAATAAAACTAGTGATTTTTGCACTTTGTAATCAATTCTGGAGCCTACATTAACTGTCAATTCAAGCCCCCATGCATCATCATGTGGTTTTATTTGTTATTTTAGTGTTTTCTCCTAGTGTCGCATCCTCCTAAGACAATGTGTCTCAAGCATCGCCACTTAATCATTAGAAACATCCAAGTTAATAAGTTTGAGGCTAGGTGAACTCATGGTCTTTCTTGAATTGGAAACTTGCCTTCTATACATGCACACACTAAAAAAAGTGCACAAAAGTGGGAAAAGCAAGCAATAAGCAAGAAAATCTCTCACGGAAGAAAAAGCACACTTTGAGTTGACGAAGGCTTGCAGTTGAGGTGAGCACACTCCTTCAAGCTCAAGAAGTGCACCCTACCTGGGTGCATTCATTTAGGTTGATCAAGTGCGCCCTACCTGAGCACACTCCTTCGTGACAAAGACATGCACCCTATCCAGTCGCATGCATGAGCCAACTTGGTGCATGAGGGCGCACTCCTAGAAAATAGAAACTGCCTTAACTCCTTCTTAACTGATTCTCCAAGCGACAACAAGTGGCACTCATGCATGAACCAACTTTTCATGTCAAGTTGTTTAAATGAACTAAGTTAATCATTCTTCCAATCATCATTTCAGTTGATTTGAGTGCACAACTGGAGAATTAAGAAGCCCTTCATCAACCAGTGCAAATGTAAGTTGTGTGTTTAATATTTTACCATTTTTCATGATTCCACTATCAAATATTTCTTTGTTGTTTTCAATCTCTTGTTTTGTAGTTTTTTTTGTTGGAATTTTAGCTGAATATTCATCTTGCAAGTGTTCATCCACTGTCACATGAAAGTAACTCCTCATATTTGTGAAACCCTTCATCTTCCACCATGCATGCAACAACAACTATAAATCCTTGTAGATCATTCTTCTCTCCATATCAACATCAAATTCTGTCGTTTAAGCTTGTTTCTGAGCCTTTTTACAAGAAGAACGCACTTCCTGAGCTCGAAGATCCTTTAGCCTTAAAAATTGTGCCTTGTTTAACCTAATTTTCTTCCTGAGCGTATGGGTGCATCACGAAGGAACGAAGCTTTTCCCTTCGACCCTTCAGAGTGCTACAATGCACCCACTTTACCTTAGGGAGAATCATGAAGACATGAAGCCTCATCATTCATCCCTTCAGCATGAAGTAGTGCACCCTCCTTTGCCTTGAGCGCATAGGTGCACTTTGAAGACCTGAAGCTCTATTTTCTTCATCCTTCGCCATGTTGGAGTGTGACAGTGCACCCTCCTTGTCTCCCAGGGCACATGGGCACATGGGGAAGACTTGAAGGCATTTTCCTTTGATTCTTCAAGGTTCTATAATGTACCCTGAATGGTTTTTTCCTATTTCTTGAGTGCATGAGCGCACTATGAAGCCTTGAATGACCATGCATGTCATTCATGCTTTGAAAGTGCACCCTCCTAGTTTGCATGCATATTTTGCGTGCATGTAAGTTATGTTTGTCTATCGTTCGTTATTTTTCATGATCTATCATCCATGATGACTCTTTTAATGCAATTTATATGTTTTGTTGCATAATTAGTTGCATTAAGATGATCTTGTCAATATGATTGTGATTCCACAAACAAGTGACTGTGCTACAAGTTTTGCCATGGTGTCATTATCTGTTGGAGACATGTCGCCTCATAAAGTAGCCTCGAAATAACTTTCACAAACAAGCGTTGATGAGCTTGTTGAAATTGCAAAGCCAAATTTTCATACATATGTGGACACTCAGTGTTTTATTAACAAGATGACAAAGGTTACCTAGAGCAATATCTACAACACATTCATGCAAGAGAAGTTTCCGAAGGACTTAGAAAATTTCATTCATATATCAACATTAAGAGGTCCATGATACATTGGATCGCATGAAGATTCCTAGTTGTGCCATGTGCTGAAGCTATTGAATAGATCATCACACACATGGATGACTCACACCTTGTGCTACGCACTGAGAGTGGCAGTCACCTCGCCACCTATTATGGTGAGGATATGCATACGTACTATAAGATGCTCAAGCCCAATGAGTATGAAAACGACAATTTCTACACAAGATGGGCTACCCTCGACATGACTGATGTTATTAGACAATTGTTTCAAGAACCTTCTAATTTGTTTCGTCACCCATTGGTAATTATTCTTAAAAAGATCTAAGAGATGTATATCATTGTTTGATGGCTATTTATTATCAGATTTTTTGGTTTAAGAATGTTGAGGTGTTCCAAGAGAATTGGATATATACGTGCAATCTGGTGGTGACACATAGTAAAGCTTTCAATTGGGTTGATATGTTATCATATGAATTGAAACAATAGGCGGGGTAGGCCAAAGCATCTTTACAAGGAAATAAAGCACCATAATTCTACACGTCTGCACATCTCCTAGATGGAATCTATGCACAATGTGCATTCCCAAAACTATTTTGGAACTAGACTCCTAAATAAAATTTCCCAGTATTTTTTCCACTACAAGGTGTTATAAGAAGGAAGTTTCAGAGGCACATACGCCAGATTGGCTGAAAAATTCTTTGCAGCGATTTTCCGCCTGATATTCGACACCGATTTCTCATGCATGACTAATCAAGTGAAGGATTCTCTTCAATATAGTGCAGACTGGTTTTCAGATCATGAGGGCACATATATCAGACACTTTGGATGTCAAACAACCCCTCATCTTATGTCGTGATATGTGACAAACAAAGTAGTCATGCAAGAAGTGGAAAATGTTGGAAATAGCAACAAAAAATGCTAAAAATAGCATTGCTATAAATAGCATTTTAGGTACCAATGTTGGATATAGCAACAAGGAATGATAAAATAGAAATGCTAAAAATAGCATTGCTATAAATAGCATTTCGGGATAGATTCCAATTTTAGTTAGTCCCTGAAATAAAATTGAGAAGTAAAATTCGAACTTGATCTAGCAGTTGTTTGTAAAATAATTAATTAATTCATCTTGAGTTAATTAGTTGGAGAAAATCAAGGTCATTGTTAAAGTACCTTAAGGGTTAGATCAATTGGTCATTGTTAAAGTACCTCACTAATCGGGAGGTGACAGGATCAATTTTAATTAGTTGGAGAAAATCAAACATGAAGTCTATGTGAAGACATGCAACAATTTCTCCATTGATTGAGGAAGTTATCCCTTGATTAAAGGAGATCAGGATGAGTTGTACTTTGAGTTGTAATAGTTATGTCGCTAGCTTAACTGATTAAGTCCAGTACGTTAGTTCCAACAGTTTTGGATACTGATTGTTAGTTCAGTCTTAGCTTAATTCTATGGCATGCTAATGTAACTACTGCACTTAGATAGGCTGATATTCTCTCATTAAAATAACTTCATGGCATGTCGTCAGTCAGAGAATGACCTAGTGGAGATCAAAGGAATGGACATTGTTACTATCAGTTGAGAATCTATATAGGAAACTCCATCCATTCGAAGGAATTTATCTCCATTCGGATTGCGTAAGTTGCTTCTAGTTTAGTTAGCAGGTGCGAGAGGTTTTGAATCCTCACACAGGGTGTAGCATTGGACCCCAGGAGAAACTGCGCAAGGAAATAGGAAGGTTGGAGGTTAGAAGGGAGAAGGTTGTGAGAAGCCTTTGACATTTTATGAAGCGCAGAAGATAGATCTGTACTGAGGAGCTGGATAGCTTGTGAGCTAAAGATTTGTGAATCCGGACATTATTTCCACTTGTAGATAATACAGAGTATGGTTTTAGCTGAGGCTTTCCCCAGAGTATTCTTCTATGTTTCATGTGTATGATTTCTTCTTCTCTGTTATATGTGTTCTGATTGATCTAGCTCAAATTGATTAAGCTTCCGCAAAGTTTGATTGTAGAAGTAGATCAAGTATTTTTCTTTAGTATATTGCATAATCTGTTGATCTAGAATGGGAAATTCTACAGAAAATTAGTTAGAAAAGGGGTTGTCGGGAATTCTTCATAGAAGGAAGAAAGCCCCTTGGACTATCTTTCCATTGAGGATCAGATTTTACGAAATAAAGAGTCATAAGGCATTGGTAGCCGAGATAGAATATTTGACGTGCCTACACTTCGCCACCAAAGACTTCCATGAATATGATCATAGACGAAATGTTAGGCTGCATTGTCAAAGGGTCGATCATAACACATGGTATTCATCACTGTCCATACTAGATGATGAAAAGATAAAGAACTGGTACAATGCAAGAATGAAGACACATCCAGCCATACAGGCTAGTTCACTGCATGACCCACCAACTCAAGACTTGTAAGAGTAAGAGCAGGAGGAGGAGGAAACAACACCTCAAGTAAAGAAGCTAGCTCTCGAGAAAAGGATCAGGTATTCGTTGAGCGAGAGAAGTAGGAAATGGAAGGCCGATCCTATCAACACAGGAGCTAAACAAACAGAGATAAAGAGGAGAAAATGTGAGGAAGAAGAAGAAGAAGCAAAAGAGGAGGAGAGCAGTAAGAAGGATTGTTTTCTTGATAAGCAACAGATAGAAGAAGAAGAGAGGAGACAAATAGAGGAAGGAAATCATAGGCAGTCTAAGGAGGAGGAAGCAACATAGAGACTGGAAGAAGAATAGTTGAGTCAAGAGTTGGAGGAGGAGTAGTTATAGGAAGAGGATACCATCCATCCCTTGGATGACGAGCCCAATTCTCCATGTGAACAACCACTTACAAGAGGATATCTTCCATTCAAGGATATGGGGATTACACCTCCACCAGTAGATCAAGTCATGGAGGTATGTAGCGTAACATTTGATCAGTTGAAGAAGAGTATTGTGCAATAAAGGCATAAATACTTCCCACAGGATCCTCAGAATCTAGTCTCAGTAGCGACAAAAAAGTGATCACATCCAACACTAGAAGAAATCCAAGGGTAGTTGTGGCAGTAAATGTTGCATTCACTACAGTGGCACAAGACAACTCAAAGTACTTGTTAAATGAGAATGCAAGGTTGAGAAGAGAATTGGCTATGACAAAGCAACAAGTAGAACATCTTGTAGTGGAGAACCAAAGTTTGTCATCACAGAGCACCAATACCACAGAATGGCAGTCAGTCATGACTTGAAGAGCTGGGACCAATGGAGGATACCATGGCACAAATATACGATGAAATGATACTTATGCAATAGGTCATGGCCCCTCTAATTGGAATTTAGAAGAATGCACAAGAAGTGCTGAGACTCCTGAGAATATAAACCAAAGCAGTTTACCAGATGTAGGAGTGGACTGCTAAAAATATTGGTGCTTTGAAACAATAGGAAAAGAAGGATAAAATTTCCACAGAGATTGATAGAATCCAGTTGAGACTCCACTTACATAATTAATCACGTCTTGGAGCACAGTCAGTTAACACCATGGCTACCTACAACCAACTGCATAATCAGTTTGAGTCTCTTACACAAAAACACAAGATTTCTGCCATCGGATCTCTTGAAGCAATCAGAGTCAGGGAAGTCATCTTTAAGGAGATCAGGGATTACATTGAACAAATCAAGAAAGTAACCGAATAGGAAGGCTTGGAGGTAACTAATGACATTATTCAGCAATGTTCCTTTACACTAGTTAAAGTGCACATGAAGCTTTCATGGCTATGGAATAATGTGCAATCAAGAACCAAGGACATACTTATAGAGGCATTGGAGGTGAAGGTGCGCTACAAAAGGGACTTTCCAATTTGGGTCAAAGCCATCGCAAAGGAGTTTGAAGGATGGCACACTTACATCACAAGTAAACTCCATGAAGAAGAAAATGATCTATCCATTTGATGATTTTTTTCCTTTATAATTTTTGTCTTATTTGGCCACTGTCTCATTTGTAAATTGTCTTATGTAATAAATTTTATGTAATGAAGTCCAAGGGACACATGTGGAATATGAAAAGCCACACATTGGAATGTAACAATTCATATTAGAATATGAATAGTCATAGGATCTCAAGAGTCACGAGGAATCTCAAAATTAATTGTGTTTGTTATAAGTAGCTCCTCATAACTCAAATAAGGGAATTTTTGTCAAGATTTTGGAGAATTAGCCTTGGCTTCTATTGTACTACATAGGAGATAGATTATTATTTGGAGAAGAAAGTTGTGGATTCGTCTTCCACAATTGGATAGAGTGCTTCACTCATGTAACTCACATTCACTATGATCTTGTAAGTGACATGTTTCATCTTGGTGAAAAGTAAAAAGGAGTGTGACCACTATCTACGAAGTTTATCTAGAAACCTTCTTGGTACCTTGGATCCTACATGCCTTAACGGTAGGTTTCTTGCCTTAGATGACAGGTTCTCATCATTGACCTTCGATCGAATGATTCTACGATTGTTAAACTTCAAGACATATTTTCACACTTCATATATTGTACTGGAAGTACCTTGAGAACCATTGTCATTATTGGTAGTTTCTCTTGCACTTGTTAACTATTCACATCATTGACCTGTAATCAAGTAGTTTCTACCATGTTCGACTTCGAGACATTCACTCGCATGGCTAGATTTTTATTGTGGATTGAGAGACAAAGATAAAGACCCTAGATTTAGTTTCATCCATTTAGGTTGCGTGGAGTTATTAAATGTTAATGATTGTATGCATAGATTAATTGATGGTTGTGTCCATACTATGTCTTCTATTGACATTGACCTTTAGGTGTATTTCTGTACTGGCTCTTTGAGATATTTATGCTGTGAGTATGGGAATGTGTACCTCAGTGATGATTATATATTACATTGTAACTTTTGATTGATTGTTTCAGGTCTCCAACTATGGTCTCTAACCTGAACCTTGGCATGATAAAGCGCTTCAGTCCTCAAACATCATTTATGACTTTTCATTTTAGGGGGAAATATGTTACACGTCATTTTTTCGCATTAGGAAAATGACCATCAGTTTGGATATTTCGCTATCCATAAAAGTGTTCCAAAGCATCCCCCTGCAAATCTAGAACCTAAACAATCCCAAAGAGAATGAAATTTTTGGATTACAACTGGATTACAAGGCCCAAAAACCTATTTTTGATTGCTTGTGTAGTTCCCTAGCCATTTTTTGCACATACGCATAAATGAAAATTAAATTCAGTGCAAAAGTGCACTCTGTCTTACACTATGGCCCACAAACCTGACTCAACATAAGTAAAAAATAAAAAGTATAGTATAGAAGCTTTGTTAGTCAAATATTTCCCAACTAACAACTTTGAGTTGATGCTTACTCAAGCCTCATCCCTCTCATCATGGAGCTACTTCCCTCTCTTTATGGATCCCCTATCCCACCATTTTTGGATCTCATCCCTTAGGAAGAGGATACCAAACCTCCTCCTCTTAGCCTATAAATCAAACACATGCTAGAGGATTGTATAGGACCACTGAAGGTAGGCTTATGTTGTAGAAATAGGGCTAGAAGGATTTTCATCCAAGAAGAAGGTTGGATATCATGGGAAGAGACTTATGACATCAAGGCAATCAGGTTGTAGGTTTTTTCTCCTTTTAAGTTAATAAAAATTATTTATTATGTTCTAATCATGTCTCTTCTGATATTATTTGTGACATTCCTTGATCACTCACACAGTTTATGACTAGTTATTGATTCAATTTATGATGTATGTTATATGCTAGATGCTTTGATCCTTTGTGTGTTTCTGTCTATGCAGATCTCCTTTGAAACATCATGGAGAAGTTGTGGAAACCACTAGAAAGGCCTCTAAATCATCGAGGAGAAGTCGTCTATGGAAGGCACTGAAAAGAATTCAACAGACACTTCGTTAAATCGGTAAGTGATCCCTCGCATATTACTTGTTCCAATCAATCATAAGTTAAGGAAAGGTAGCAGTTCTTTTCTTGTTTATTACTAAATTTTGTTTGAGATCTAGGGAGATCCATCTTGTCCGAAAGAAGGATTAGTCCACCTAACATAGATGTAGTTGGACTATTCTAGTTATGTGTATGGTATATGTTTCTTTATCCACATACTAAGCTAATGAACTATTTTGTTGCTTAGATATGTTTATTATTGAATGAATGTTGTTATGTTTTAATGGTTGTTTCTTAATATGTGAACTAATATGAAGGTACTTAACAAGTCTTTCTCTTTACCCCCGGGTCCTCCTTTAGGATAGTACTATTAATTTTCTAACCAGTGGTTCGTTTCTCTCTCCAGATGTGTAAATCTCCATCAAACACCTTACATTGGGAGTCTCACAAAGCTCACACCCTTGCTAACCCAAAGCGACATTGTGTTCTCTTATGTCTAATTGTAACAAAGGAATTTCTTACCATTCCAATAGTGATCGTGTCATATGATTGGATGGGAGACTTCTACACCAAATGATATAAGTTCTAATTGGGACTTCACATCATGGAGATCCTCTTAGAATGTTAGAGGAATCTAGCACCGTCAACATTTTTGGTGCTAGAAGGAGGGCCATATGACAAGTTGAGCCTATGGAGTATGTTTGAATCTCTTACCTTCAATGGCTTCATCCCAAATCGTAATCCTGAGGTGTTTTTCAAAAGCTTTAGAGATTTCAATCCCTGTGGACTTTTTACATGACTTGTAACAATTTAGATTTAATGGCAAGGGTATAACAACCATCCTTTGTTATGTTGTTCAGTTTGTTCAATTTTGCTTCTTGAATGGTGTTTATTCAGAATAAATCATTGCATGGTTGTTTACCCTTACATTGGATGGTCATGAGAAGCAATGTTTTTTTTCTCTACCCATTACTTCTATCACGTCTTTCGATCACTTGGTTAATGAGCTTTATCATTTTTTTGATAAATATGAATATCATGATGTTATTGATGAAGTTTATCAACTTAGAATGGAATTGGATGAATCTCTTGAGCATTTTGATGACCATCTCCTTCATCTTCGTTATCAATTTATGGATGAGGACATGGACTGACAGTTGTTGGATGATAAGTTTCAATTTTTAGTCTGAATGTCAAGGG
The DNA here is from genome assembly GCA_000404065.3 of Pinus taeda. Lineage (NCBI taxonomy): Eukaryota > Viridiplantae > Streptophyta > Pinopsida > Pinales > Pinaceae > Pinus > Pinus taeda. The sequence goes on along the minus strand of APFE031309269.1, from coordinate 4,470 downwards.
AATATTTCAATCAAGCCCCCCTGATTAGGAATAATTTCAACATTCAGAAGGAGAACTGGATATGTTATGTGTCCCATGTCCTCCTCCCTTTGATGTTTTGTATGTTGGACCTACACCGATTATTGAATCAGAAGATCATCTTATGGATAAATAAATTATATTTCTCTCATATCTCTCACCCAATTTTGATTCATCTGATCTCATCAATCAACCATCTTCAAATCTTGATATCCCTCCCATCAATCTTCCACTCATTAATGAAGATGCACCCTTGGATGATCATGGCCCTGATGATTTTCTTCTTTCTAAATTATATGGTAATGGTCGTTCAAGTAATATGGATGAATATTTGTTCACACATGAAGATTTGGAATTTTTTTAGTTTCAAAAGGAGTCTGATCAAAGATTTTCTTTCAGGTATATCTCCTTTCGGTCCACAAGATAATATGCTTATCATTGAAGAATTTTTCACTAGTATTGAACATTTATATTTTGTTGAATCTCATGATTAAAATATTGAATTTTGTTTCAAAAAGTAGCTGATCGTGTTTTCTAAGAATACAAATTCAAGTCAGGTGAGTAGGCCACTTCAACTAAGGTTGATGGTTATAATAGGTCACTGTCACTGTGGCAATATTTGTGATTTTGGTCAATTTTTTATTTTCTTGCACAATTTTTTCATGGATGTCATCCCATGGGATGATGATGCCTTCCTGAGGGATGCCTTTTTTATTCACGTGAAATTTTTCAGCCCTCGGGGAAGGAAATTTAATTTGACTATTGAACTTCCACCACTTCATTCCATTTCAAGTAAATCTCAAATCTGTAATGTAGAATTAGGGAATAATCTTGATGAATCTCTTACATCATCCATCAAAGAATATTACATGCATGACAGCGTGGATTGTGGTCAACTTGACAATACCACCTATGACGTGGATTTTTCCTTGTATAGTCTTTCTTGTATATCTTTCTTGAAAGGTTGCAGATTCATTAGAAGATTATTTTCAGTCTGGGCCCATGTCTCATGGTATGTACTTGCATGCCCTTTGTCGAGTCATACATGGTCATAAGCCTAGCGATTATTGTTGTTGTTAAATTCCCCATTTGGTAGAGAAATCGAGTGTAATACACCATTGTGGTTGCACTTCATGTTTCAATCTGTTAATGCAGATGTTTGCACAAATCCTCTTGTTACTACACTACTTTTAGTTTTCACTTTACACAATCACATCCTTCTATTTAAAGGTCGAGACAAACTCCTATGGCTACATTGGAAGTTCCATATTATGCCTTGTACTATTTAGTTCAGGTTAGGTTAGGTTGCATGTAGTCAGATGCATTGCACTATTCTTTTGTTTTTCATGTTGTGATTTTATTTTTTTGTTTCATCCATCCTTGAATAAGTTGGTTTTGAGCTTCAAGGTGTTGTGGCTAATATTTTGTACGAGGAAAGTTGTAGTAGCATGCATCAATTGGCTTATCTGTCACCCTCTTCCTTGATTTGGTTTACATCTTTCAAATCAGTGACTTTTTGATGGAAAATACGATCCTTCAACTTGCAATCTGTAAGAAAACCATGAAACCCACACCTATTTAGCATTCTCATTTGCACGCTCGATCCTTTTGTGAATGGTGTGTTCTTTCTTATCTATCTATTTAGAATAAGATAAGGGGAAAAATTTAGCGATGAAAGTATCATATGTATAAAACTTATCTCTAAAGGAACAACCTCTTCTTCTCTCAACAAGTCAGGATCCCTCTTCTGGTCTTGAAAAATAATAAGTTCCTATGCACAGTCCTATGAAATAAAAGAAAAATCAATGGGTGAAAGAAGAGAAAGGATTCCTGCACAAGGAGGTGAAGTCAGTAACTTCTTTAGGGTACTTACCAAGCTCGTTGGCAGTGAAGCAAAGATTTTATTCCTAAAGCAACTTTGTTGAGGTACTGTCTAGGCCTGCTAGCAGTAGAGTAACACCAGAGAGGTAAAAATCAAACTGACTATTTTTATTTTTGCCGTGATATATTACCCTTACTTACATCGACATGATATTGCTATGGCTTGTTATATTATGTTACGCTAAGTAATGGAATCGAGAAAACTCTCACTTTAACCATGTAGAGTGGGGAGTTGAAGGTAACTCATTGATTGAATCAATACTTTCTAGAGGAATGTGACTTTGGGCTTACAATGAAACCATTTCAGATAAGTCATGGTTTTCCCAATCTCTCACCATTGTTGTCACTGTGACAACGAACCTCCAAATTTTTTTCCTATGTTGATTTTGGAGCCTACGCTAACTTTCATTTCAATCCCCCATGCATCATCATGTGGTTTGATTTGTTATTTGAGTGTTTTCTCCTATTGTTTCATCCTCCTAAGTCAATATGTCTCAAGCATCGTCACTTAATCATTAGAAACGTTCAAGTTAGTAATTTTGAGGTTAGGTGAACTCATGATCTTTCTTGACTTAGAAACTTGCCTTCTAGCCATGCACACACTAAAAAAAACACACAAAAGTGGAAACAAAAGTGGAAAAAGAAAGAAAAAGGTAAGAAAATCTCTCACGGAATTAAAAACACACTTTGAGTTAATGAAGGCTTGCACTTGAGGTGAGCGCACTTCTTCGAGCTGAAGAAGTGTTCCCTATCTGGGCACATTCACTTGAGTTAAGCAAGTGTGTAGGTTTTAACCCCGTACAGAAATTACCTACATACGAATTCTAAAACACAGAAAAATAAACAATGCGAGAGCATAACACATAAAACACATATACACAGAGATTTTCCCTTGGATTCCAAAACCAGGACTACCAGCTTGATTTTTCATTATTTTCCTTTCAATGTTACAATACATATGTATACATGCCGAAGCATCCAATACCATGGACCGAAAAACCATCACGTCAAAAACCATGGACCGGAAACCATCGCGTCCAAAGACATATGCAAAAAACATTCACAAAACCATAGGTGGGTCTGCCCAACCTAACATAGGGTCGAAAACCAAAATTTTCTGGGGTGCTGCCCCAAACCCCATAAAGTGGGGTTACGGGTGCCCCTCAAACCCCCTGCAACCTTCCCCCCTCTAACCCCTGGTTAACTACGTGGGCTAGTCGTGGAAATAATATAACACAACCCGACATTTTCCCACTTGTTGTTTTCTTTCCACAAGGGGCCACAAGAGATCTTAGTCATTTATCCAGCCCTGCATGCCCATTGTTTCTCTACACCAAGAGAACTTCTCAGAGCACACAGATTTTGTCAATGCATCTATAGTATTCTTCAAAGTGTCCACCTTTACCAACAACACCTTTTTTTCTTTTATCATATCTGTCACAGAGTGATACTGAACATCAATGTGCTTTGTCTTTGAATTATATGTAGGGTTCTTTGCTGAGAAAATTGCACTTTGGCTGTCACAGTCTATCCTTACAGCTTCTTGTACTAACCCCATACTTGAACACAATCTCTACAACCAAACTGCTTCCTTGCTTACATGAGTGGCTGCCATGTATTCTGCCTCTGTAGTTGATAGTGCCACTACAGATTGTTTCTTACTCATCCAACTGACTACACCTCCAAATAAGTTAAGCACATATCCACTTGTAGATCTTCTCTGATCCAGATCTCCAGCCCAGTCTGCATCAACAAAGCCATGAATATCCAACAATCTGTCCAATCCTGGTCTTCCTTGGTAGCATAGACCATAATCACTAGTGCCATGCAAGTACCTGAAAACCCACTTCACTATTATCCAATGCTCCTTTGTTGGTTTTGACATAAACCTGCTCAATACTCCCACTGCATGTGCAATGTCTGGTATAGTACAAACCATTTCATACATCAGGCTACCGACTGCACTTGCATATGGAACACGGGACATGTCCTCTTCCTCTTCTTGTGTCTTGGGACATTGTTCAGCAGATAACCTCACACCTACAGGAATAG
>APFE031309267.1:9036-26749 GCA_000404065.3 Pinus taeda | reverse complement strand
AAGTATAATAATAATTATAAAGAATATTAATATTAATTTAGTTAAAGGAGGTTTGACTGGGTCCTTAAGTTGAAAAATGGTTAATTTTTACCCAGTTTACTTAGCTCCAGAAGTATAATAATAATTATAAAGAATATTAATATTAATTTAGTTAAAGGAGGTTTGACTGGGTCCTTAAGTTGAAAAATAGTCGTTAGTCTTTTTAGCCGTTGGAGTCTCTGCTTGGACTATTTAACTCGCTATACTGGATCTATATCTTCAACTTGTCCTGACGATGAACCACACTAGTTGGTTCGAAACGCGTCGACAAATGGTCAATTATGTGATTTCGCCAAAAAGTTTCTAAACAAACGTTATGGATCACAGAAGTCTAAATTCCTTGATAAACCATCATATCATCGATAAAACTTGATGAAAAATGATGTCAAAGAGCCTACCTTTCAATTTTATAGGCTTTACAAAAATTTGGAGGTGATTTGGCACAATTTCAGCCCCTATTTCCCTATGCGCCGCGCTCTCTGTGTTCGTCGTGCCAGTGTAAATTTTACATTGGAAACTCTCTCCGAGTGCGCCGCACTCTCTCTGTGCATCGCGCTCTTTTCTAGGCAACGTTTGGAGGCCTTCCTGGTGTCCAAATTGTGTGCAGGATAGCGCGTTGGAAAGGTCTTTGAGTCTACTTTCCAACCCAGACAGAAGTTTTCAATTTGGAGTTCATTTTCCTTATAAAAAATCAAATCTCCCAAGAATGGTCAAAATGTGCCCAGTGAGGCTGTCTCAAGGCAGAGTGCTGTTACAGTCAAATTTTGAATGCCTTCCGCAACTCCAAATTGAGCTCATGATAGCTCATTGGAAAGCTCTTTGTGCCTATGTATCATTTGGCATATCGAACAAGTCATTTGGCCAATTGAGCTAGGATAAAATTTTATGTTTCCAAGGTCACTTCAGAGGTGCATCAATTCTCCCGAGGCAACTATATTTTTGAGATTTCTCCAAAACCATGACACCTATGTAAAACATGAAGGAGGTTTTTCGTCTTTGGCATGTTTGGGACAAAAAACTCTCTTAGTTTTCCCAAATTCATCTTTCCTTGCTATGAAACATCTTTTGAGTGAAATCTACCCCGATGTGTGGAACAAGAGATTTGGCGAAATGAAGCGAAATGAAGGGGATAGGGAACTTCTAAATTCTTGAGGGAATTTTGGGAAGTAGGGAGGGATGTTAGGAAGTAGGGGAAAGTGGAATCTCTGAAATTGAGTGAGGGGAAGGGGTCCAAAAGGGCAAAACACAGGTCCAACCTAGAAAATTGCCAAGTTGTGGCAAGAAACTAGGGTTTGTGCGAAAATGAGGGATTTGGGGGATCTCAATGATGGGAAGTGTTTGGTAAGGTATATTATGGATAGGGGAAGGTGTATGAACATCAGGATACCAGTTTTGCCGATAATTTGACCGCCCAAGAGAAATTGCCTTCAAAACCCTAGGAAAGGGAAATGACCTTACCTAGGCGCAACTGAAGCATGAACAAGGTGTAAAATGACCCAGTGGGACTTGACATGATAATTAAAACTCTCTGAATGATGGTACACTCAGTTGAACGCTAACATGGACTGACATTTGGACAACTTTGACAAGGGTAAAATCAAACCCTAGACTTAATGCCTAGTGACCAAATTTTGCTTGAAGACTCACTAAAATGACAAAATTTGACCTTGAAACCTTAAAATCACTTTGTAAGAGCATGTTTGATCACTGGAGGAAGGCTGCAAAGATTGACACTAACACCACCAACGATCCTCAAACATGAAGGTTAACAGGAATCCTTCACATAGGATATCCCATTTGTTCGTGTCATGGCGAAGCTCCATCTCTATATACCAATCCATGGGAATAATATCCAGGGTATGATAGAACAAGTGCACCCACTTAGGTTATGGCTCTTCCCCATAGACCTTTGTCCATTTGGCGAGGTTTGTACATGGATCATCCTAATCATCATACTTGCCTTTTATCTGCATCTAAGGCTTCCCAAATCATAAGCGCATCATCCTTATGCATTCACACCAGTACTCAAAAATCCGTTGGTGTGTACCCCAACACCTTGCGAGCGTAGCATGCATTACCCATTTCAAAGCGTCAAAACGTTGCTGTTCTGGCACTTCATTTTCCAATTTATTCAAGAAATCCTCCACTTCACCTAACCCATCATACGTAGGCACATCCCTTACCTCTGTTGCTACACAGTGCAGTGACCTTGACATCATCTTACATCGGAGCATGGTTACCTCGTGTAACCGGTTCTGCCATCATTTTATCTCTTCATCAGAATCTGATCTGTAGGAGCTTTTGCACTTCCAAGATATTTGGCCATCCGCGGTTGGATTTACCCAATCTTGCTCCCGCGCGGTGATCCAGGTGGATATTGGTGGCCACCCACTAATTCCACGTGGATCCCCTCTAGTGCTTCTTTCAGTTCTTTCAGTTTCCTTAATTATAGCAAAGTTTACTATTTTTAGCAGTTTTTTGGGTCCTAAACTTTCGGAGCCGTTTTGAGGCCCTAAACGACGTTTTTTGGGAAATCTACCGCCAACGATTTTTCTGCTATTGAATTGTCTTTTCGTCGTAGTCCCGGAAGATCTTTCCAACGGGCTATCATGCACGTCAAACGGAGATAAGACGACCAATTCGCGACCCCGGGAAGTTGATGTACCAACTTACCCAACAAACGGGGCCCACAATTTGGCGTTTCATTTTCCAGGGTTAGGTTTTGGAATGTGAAGGGTTTTTCCATTGTTTCTCAACAATAAATAGGCCTTCGAGCCTCATTGTAACACAGTTCAGAGGCATGTAGCCACACATCTCTTCTCAGAGATAAGCTACCATCGCCCTAGCTGGGTTATTTCTATTTCCGGTTGTAAGCATATTTCAGTATTTTCCATTAATGAAATGAAGTATTATTTCCGCTGCATCTTTGTGTATATGGTTATCTCTGTATTTTATTGCATTCTTGTTTAAATCTGGATCACACGGTTATCTTGTAGATGCACTCTAGATCATCGTTATCGTAGTCGCACACTGGCTCTGTGTAGCGCGATCCTTCTGCAGGGTCTAAAAAATCATCTTGCGCTTCTTTATATTTATCACTCCATTCATGTCAGTGGCCTAGTGTATTCCCAATAGCGTGGGATAGGGATTGTTGTCATCAACAATCTCTATCAGTTTGAAATCTACTAGCGTGCCCCCACCTTCGATATCTACAGTGATTCCCTACAATCTTCCCATAGGTAGGATCTATTGTTGGTTTGCCACTCGTAGTTGGATAGGAGACCATTGCAGCCCAAGCCTACCCATGCGCTCCCATGCCTACTTTGCCAGGACGTTCGCATCCGATCCTAGATGCAGAATCACCTGATCCATCTCATATTCCCCGATATGCGTGGTCAATCTCATCGCCCTTCCTATTCTCGTCCTATGTTTCCCAAGCTTACAGACTATGTGCAGTTCTCTTGGCGCGATCCCAGCACATATAGTGATGAGTTCTTGCAGCCCCTTCATAGCTTTGTTGTCGCGCAACAGCTTCATGCATGTCTCCAAGAATGTAGTGAGCATTGATGGGTCCATTCTCGACTCCAATCTGTATTTACTTCCTAAGGTGGAGGCATCCGCGAAGCTCTTTTTAGCTTCCATGAGTGTCTCCTTAGCGTGCTCCAAATCAAATTCAGGTTCCTTCACTGGGTCTTTGTGAATCCAGGTACTTTCTTCGGGCTACTTGTCTTTGTCATCCACTATCGTAATACCACTCCGGAGCATGATATTTACATTTGGCTCTTCCTGACGCGGCTCAGACCTCATCATTTCCAAGTTCTGAGTCGGGGGAGGCTGGAGTGATCCTTTATCGCACAACCTTGCTATCAATGTGGGATAGTTCTCCATCTCATGATCAAACTACATACAATATAAGCATGATGGTCTCATTCGATTTGTACAATCGCGGGCATAATGCCCCAGTCCTCTGTAATTCTAACATATCAATTGTTTGTAACCTCTCCCTGGTCCCATTCCACCTTGACCTCGTTCATGCCTCTGAAATCCAATGTGCGCCATTCTTGCATTTTGATCGAGGGGTCGTGTTTCAACCTGAACTCTGTAGGTAGGAGTCTGATCCATCATCAGTTCATAACTTCTACAGGTGTGCTCATCATGTCCTACTGACCTGTAGAAATTACAAAACAACTGCTGGGAATTTTGCGTATACTTCTGTAGTAGATGGAAGTTATCTATAGTATGTTTTCCCCTTATCTGAAAAATTATGCACCACAATGCAGGCATCTCGCTTGTTCCTACTTGTGCCCCCGGTCTTAATGGCATTGTCCTCCTCCCGCGAGGTAATTCGCGAACATCGGGTAGTGGTCCTTGTCATGTCCCTGGCCCTTGCACTTCATGCATCATACCTCGTCACACAATTCTGGATGAACCGTCTTGTCTTGTTTCAAACTCTGCATATCAAGGCACAAGTTCTTCAACTGCACGTGAATCTATTGGACTCCCAGGTTAGGATCTTGCAGAGTCCTATGCAATCTCATCGCAACCTCCAAAGCTTCAGCCTGATTGGTTAGCCTTTGTTATGACAGCACGTTCCATAGATACGGTGTTAACAAGGCTACAAACCATTCGCAGTGTTGCCTATATGTTAAGGTCATGTTCGCTTCGTGAATTTTGCACTTCAGTCCTTGATCCAGATCCCATAGGGTTTCGCTTGGTAGAATTGTGATTTCCTTAAATCAAATGATCGACTATGCCTCTGATTTTGGTCTGCTACATTCCTTGTTTAGTGCAGCTTGGATATCCTCTATCCTTACATTCAGATTTTCATTGGAATGCTTAATGTACCAGGTTAGCGTGTGATCCTACAGAGTGACGACCAACGTTGCCTTCTTTATATTGTCATCCCTGACACCCTATGCTTCCCATACCGCTTTTACCATGAATCAAAATTGGTTTGGATCTTCATTCCCTACTCCCTTGAACACTAGTAGCTTTATCACGCTCGCCATACTGCTTCGCGGTGGTGGTGGAGGTGGTATGGACGAAGTCGGGGGTGAAGATGGTGAAACTGGTGGTGGTGTGGTTGGGGGTGGTATGTGCTGAATTCTCTTGGTGAAACCTTCATGAGCTCTTCTTTGCCTTCGCGTAGAGGTGAAATCAAGGGGCTAGTTTCTAGTTCTGTGCTACCTTCATTTCTATAGATCCTCCCACTCCACGTAGCCCCAAACATCAATTTATTTGCATAACCCGCTTTTCACACAGTAGCATTTTAATCCAAGTGTTCAAATATTTAACGTACTTACCTCGCGGTCCCTTTAGAAGGTGTCACTCTGCCTCAGTATAGCTGACCGAAGTATCTACCGTGAATTCGGTTATGAACCCTCCTATGATCCGATCTAGCCAGTGATCGATAGCATGTGCAATCCTATCTTCCGAAGCTTCAAGTCTACACACCAACTATAGAGTCCACACAATAGGTTTGTTGAGTTTACACCTTCCTTGGCTATCTACTAGCCTCACAATCCACTCATACAACTCAGTAGGGAAGGATGAAAAGAAAATTTAGTGGATTTCCATATATAAGTAGTAATCTAACCACTCTTCAGATAATTGTGGATTCCTGTTTTCCTACGCCACGAGTTCATGAATCTTTTTGTCCAACCACTCTTCAATTCCTTTCTTGGTTGAATGCTAGTGATATGACATCATACATCTCTATGCAGATCCCGGTCCCAGCAATGAAACCATTTGTTGCCTTGTTGGGGCCTGACCCAAGTTCGAAGTTAATTAGCCAAACAAATCTTGGTACTACTAGCCCTTTTGGCAATAGTCCATGGAGCATGGACTGAGGTCCCACTTGAAGTAGTATGGGAGGGTGCTAGAACCAGGTTTCTGCACCCTGAAGATGTCTAATGAGTTCGACTGGTCCGTTGTTTGTCCCTACGCGCAGGTTTCTTCGCACACTTCCCCATTCCTCGCGGCCTGATATACTGCCTTCATGCAACCCTACCTCGGGGCTAAGCGTCGCGCTCTGAGTTATTACCCTAGAACTTGCTTATACTCCAATGTTAGTTAATTATCTTTGCTTACTTGAGTGCTTTATGTTATACTTAACAACATCTACATTCATACAGGTGCGCGCAGTAAATAAACAGTATGTTTGGAAATTATATCAATCATGCATTAACCCAAGAACATATACAGAAAATTATAACCAAACTTCTCTTTATTGATCCTTTCCATGGTTACAGACGCGACTCACCCTACGCACTCAGTTGTAGGGGTTTGCGCACTCAGCTGCGAACTACTAGGGCTCTACACACTCAGCTACAGAGCATTCTCCTACTCTACGACCCAAAGACACACTTCACACTGCGACTCAATCACTCAGACTTCTCATCCTCCTCTTCTATTATCTATCTCCTTTACACTTAAAGCCTCACTCTATTTATACAATCCCATGGTTCGTGGACCATGGGTAGGCCTATCCAGTCGACATTACATTACAAAACTAGGGCAGACAACCATGTGACTCTATCATACTGTCGCGCCCCGCGCCTGCAATTCGCAAAGCTTTACAACTATATTCGGTCAAAACTTGGGCTGTGAGACCCAAAACATGCCTTGGGGGGGATTCCATGCCCATCAAGCCAACTAACAATGAATCCCCTGACAAATAACACTAGTTGATGATGCGCCATTTTTTCTCCATGTTGTAGTGGCTGCAACACCCTCCAAAATTTTTCCTTGCACTTAAATTTTGAAGCCTTCCTTGGTATTTCCCTTTATGGTTGCAAACCCTTGAGCTCATTTCATGAGATTTCTTAGAGTATTTTCACCCATCTTGCTTGTTTGATAAACTGTCATCTTTTGGCATGTTTGATTGTTTTAACACGCTTGCGATCCTTTCCTAGTCATTTCGAATGGTTTTCTTTGTGTATTCGAGTTTTCCTAGGTTTGTAAACATTTGTCACTCTCATACAAAATGTTTTAAACATTGTTCCACAAGTGTCATCACGGTCATCCTAAAGTGTATCTCAAGTGTCTCACTTGTCTCTTTTGAGTTAAGACAATCAACCAGAGGGTAATTCATTGTCTTGGTGTGCTGGTGGTCCATGTTGTCGTGTCGTCGAAGTATGCTAAGTGTGTGATCACAAGTTCACTTTCCTCCCACACTTAGCCATTTCTCTGGAGATCCTTCTCACCGGGAAACTCACTTTCACTAGACCCAACTGAATTGCGCACTGTGCGATATTAGCCCTCCGTTATGCAACCTTGCTGCTTGGAACTACATAGTGTGCAGTCACCGTCCCCCAAGGGAGTTTCAATGTGCATTTCTAGAGTTCAGAAACCTCCTTTCATCCCCAGAATTTTGCAGTAACTTCTCCCAGTCTGATCTGAATTATGCATTTTGCAAGACTAGTCATCAAGCTTCTACCCCGCCTACTGGAACCTCACAATGCATATAGGACCAAGCCTTCCTTGCCTCCCAGAACTGTGTAGACGTATCCTCCTAGGCCCCTCTGCTGCCCAGTCCTGCCTTGCCTCTAAAATAATGTGCATACCTCCCTCCCAAGGTCCCATCTATCTCAACTGCACAATCCTTTCTCCCAGTGTCTTCTGCGAAATTTTTCCCAATAGTGAGGATTATGCTCAAGAGTTCCTCAGCCAAGCCTGAGTTGTGCTATGCATAGTCTCAATGACCAACCTCCCTCCCTATCACCTGGAACTACGCAATGTGTAGTTATTGGGCCCTCTTTCCCAACCTATCACCTATCGCAGGCCTAATCCATGGATAACAATGCATCATCTTAGACTACATATTTTTTGGATTTGATTTTGTCTCATCATGAGTGAATAACAGGAACAGGTACTCTGTTAAATCATGGTGAGACGATCAAGAAGGAGAAGACGGAGAAAGCATGCTTGAAAACTCGCTTACAACTGGACAAACAAAGAAGGTTATCAAGAACAAGAAAAGGGAACACATGCATGCAACCACCTCTCAAGACTGAAGATCATTGAAGAAATCACATCATCAATCTATTTGGAGGAGAAGAGAAAGAAATCCAAGAACTCATCTATCACTTAGCAGCAACAATGGCTTGACATTGCTAGCTCAGTGAGCTAGTCCATGTCAGCATTGTCATGTCAATTCATGTCATGAGTTGTAAAAGGCCACATCACTATTATCAGTCATGTATGTTGTAAATCAAATGTAATGTAAAGTGGAATTCCAATGGACACACATGAATATGAAGAGTCATGTCAGTTAAAAATTCATAGGAAGATGAATAGTCATGCAGCTAGTCAGAGTCACAAGGGTCAAGCATCATCCCTTGGTTATATATATCCCCTCATTGTATGTGGAACATAATTTTCACCTTGGCTCCTCCTGCAAAGCATTGAGAGTTCAGTCAGATCTGTGAGGAGCAAGGCGTGGCTCCAATGTCCCTGTTATCACTAAGCTAGAAAGAATTGGGTTGCTTCAACCTTTAACTCATTGTAACTATTTCAAACTGCTTGAATTGGGAATTATTCCTTCCAATCTAAGAGGGCTCTCTCAAATATTATCAAATCTTCTTGAAATAATTGAAACAGTCAGATGACTAACTTTGATTTCTTTTTTTGTTTTTGTAAGTGAAGAAAAAACATGATTGCTACTACCATTGGGCATGGAGTCAAACTACATAGATAGAAGAAGACAAATTTTAATGGAATAGCAGATAACAAATTTTAATGGAAGTTGAGGCATCAACGGCTTTTAAAAAGATATAAATTAACACCTATGGCCATACATAGTATATGAAGGAAATTGGAACAACTTAATGAGATTTCCAAGTAATCAAGATACTATGAGAAACTAAAACAATCCTGACAAAACCATAGAATCCATGAAATGAATCTCAGGTTCATTAGCTACAAATTTATATTAAAGGATCAAATATTAAAAAAAAAAGGTCAGTTCTCCATATCCTTCATCAACCCTTCTCAAAGTCAAATATCTACCTATTTATAGAGAAAATATCTCTTTACATATCTTGCCACTTGGGCCAAATTAGATTCATCAATCTAGACACCTAGTCCTACTTTTCTTCTAACTAATAGAGTCCTTTTAGGTATTTTTTGTTTTACAATAGTTGGACTCAACTAGGACTCTACTAGCTTTAAAATCATAACCATTTCTTGTTTATGTAGATAACCGAAGCTAATTGCATGCTATATTTGTTGGAGTGCCATTAAATCTTCAAATTGATGATAGACATCAATTTAATTTTCTTTATGTTGATTGTCTTGATGAGTTGGCTTATTTGCAAATGTGGATTTTTGCTGACTTGGAAAGCTGAAAAATAGGACCTTATCATGATGGCATGGAAACCCTTCAACATCTGGAATACACCTGGAGCTCAGATGTCTGATATCAAAAATCTTCAAAAAGGCAGAAAAACAGAGTTTTTTCAATATTTTCCAACAGAACAATGTTTTCAAAACTTTCTTAGCGACTTTGAAAAACAAATTTAAGCTATGATTTTCTCCCATCTATTGGTTCTAAGGTCTTTTTTTATGTTCATGAGCTAAAAATAAGCTCTCGGAACCTTTTTTGCTAAACTCTAGACCATCCTTAACCCATAAGGAATGCTACTGCAGTTTCCTAGCAAACGTTCGACTTCACTATGGGTAGTTGCTACGAAAGTTGCAAAATTAAGATTTTTTCAAGTTTCCATGATTTTGATGCCTCCTTATGACTTCTAACATCATGGTGACTATACATATGACTAAGTTAACTAAAATAAGTATAGTAAAGACAAAAATTTGGAGAGTTTGCAGCATCATGGAGCAGCACTTACTTCAGCAATAATTTTAAGATTTCTCTTCTTGAGTTTAGCCTGGATCATCTCAATCTAACTTTCTAATGCTACAACTTGTTCTTGTAGACTTCTTATATCTGCCTGCAACCAACTATTTCTCATATACATGTGTTCCAGCATTTTGTGTAAAGGCAAGGTCCTTTTGATCATCTTCTTAGACTTGTCTGCAATTTCATCATAAAAATATATTTTCTTCAGCACTTCATCTTGGTATGCATAAAAATCCAACTTGGTCTTGATTACTTCTTGTCCAGTCTCCATTAATTGCTCTTGTAGGATTTCTATCTCACTCTTTTCTTGAATAATCGCCTTGCCCTTCTTTTTCCTTGAGGGTTTCCTAGATGACTCTATTTTGCTCAATGGTGCTTCAGGTACCTTCTCCACTTGTTGCATTGATCTTGTGATAGGTTTCCTAGGTCTGGAAATGAAACCTTGTTCTTCTTGAGTAAAATCCAATTTCTTTGCTCTCTTTCTTTTCATTTTTGCTATATTTACGATCACTTCTACAGGTTGTTCATCTGGGCTTTCTTCAATGTTTATGGCTTCTAGGATGTCAAACAATCTACCCTTCTTTGCACTCTATTCCTGCTCTTTCTTTTGTCTTCTGGTAATTCTTCTTTTAGCACTAGTATAATATTCAATTATGGGTTGTTTTTTTGTCATTGGTTTTTGTTCTTTTGTTGATTGTTTCTCAACTATAGGATGTTGTTCAACTCTAGGTAATACAGATTTGGATTTTGGAGTTTTTCTAAAGGGGGTAGCAGCATCTAATTCATACCCACTTAGGAATAAAAATGTAGGCCAATCCCTATTCAAGTTATTCATCTCTTCAACTACCAACAATTTTATAATACCATAATGAAAAACAAAGGTACTACTTGCCTCTGGTTTAGCTTGTACCTTGTCATCCATCTTCCCTAAACTTCTGAAGAGGTAAAAAGGAATGTCTAAGGGATGTTTACCTGTGAAATGAAGCAGAAACCTAAAGTCGTATTGGTAGACCATATGAAACTTTCCCTCAAAATTAAAATACTTATGGATAACCATTAGCTGCTTGGAATAATATTCTTTGAGACAAGTTCTAGGAATTCCCACTGTTATATCTATCCCTTGATGTTCATCTTTCAAGAACTCATCACAATTCTGCAGTTGGAATTTCTGAACCTTAAACCATGTTTCCCCTGACATTGAGATTCCAGTAGCATGAGTAACGGTGTCTGGATATACATTCAAGCTCATAATGCCCACCTTCATGCTAACTCATGTGAAATTGAAAGTGAAATCCTTGGTGATCTTTGCATGAAAACCCCACAACTTTTGATAGAATCAGAGACACCCCACATTGGAAAATGATTGTATGAAGTGGGGTCTTATTTAAGCATCTTCATGTATGTGGGCTCATAACGTACCACAAACCCTCCTTTGTAGTGTTTCCTGGTGGCCATGCTTGCTATGACATTGAGAGCTGCTTGTAAGGTGCTTCCCTTTACCTGCAAACAAACTTAAAACACCTAGACAATGAATAAACCTATTTTGATAGCTCAACCCCTAATCTTACGACAACACACATTCACTTTGTGATGTGAGAAGATGGTATAAAGGGAAAGGATGAGGTAAAATTGATTTAAAAGGAAGTGGAGGACATGGGACTCAAAGGGTAGAGCAGCTCAGTACCTTCGACATGAGGAAAATTGATTTTCAAAAAAAACTTTACATAGCCACAAACTCTCATAGTGAGACAAGTGTCGGAGAAGAATTTGCTACGAAAGTGTCAAGAAATTTCTACAAAGTTTTGGGTTTGCATAACTCTGTTTGCTACGAAAGTCTGTAAAAGTGTTAAACTTCGAAAATGCATAGAGTGGTGACTCTTTTTGTTATTATAACCTTTTTAAACACTGAATGGACCCCATAATAGGTATCACATAAAACTAAACAAACAAACCCTATCTATAATGACCACATAAAACTAAAAAAATTATTTAGAGTTATCATAGATAATAGTCCCGCTACTGGGGCTAGTGATGTGTGATGTAAACATGTGTCTTGGAAATTTTTATTAATACAGAAGCCTTTTTAGGCCAGCACTTTTCCATGCATGACTTATGGATGCTTGTACAACTATTCAATGAGTATTTATATTTCACGTCTTTTTCACATGTACTTAGATAGTTGAACTATTTTTGTTGTTTTAGTGCTTATCTTGTTGGGAATGTGTTATAATGGTTGTCACTATTGTCTCATCCTTGTGGACTACTCCATAGGATACTAGACATACCTTTCTTGCTCATCAGTTATAATTATTGTCACATCCGTTGTGGACTATTCTACTGTATGGTAGACAAATCTTTCCTTACACTTTTCTTTTAACGTTTGTTGCATCTGATGTGGACTATTCCACTGGATGTTACACAAGTCTTCCTAGTTCACGTGTGTCTCCTCCTATGTGGTACTATTACCTCTCACTTAGAGGCCCACTTTTCTCCCCCCTTTTTGTAGTAATATAACTTGGACACAGGTATGTTTTGCACTCACCTTGCTTTTCAAATATACCATTACAACGCTCTCCTCTACTGAAAACTAGAACTGAGGCAAATCTCTAAGTATTTGGCAACTAGACCATCATACCGAATGGGACTCCTACACCAAATGGTGTGAGGTATAGCAGGGACCTCATATCGAGGATATCCCTTGAATGTTAGTGAATCCAGCACCATCAACATTTCTGGTGCTATAAGGAAGGTCATCAGTAGTTTATGAATGATTGCCCCACCAACCCCACTCATCCATTTTATGTTCAAGGAAGTAACATTCACTCCCTCTCCCCTACCCACAATTTTGAAGTTGGTAGTTCCTCACCTCCCAGACCTGAACATGAAATTTTGTACCATCAAATCCAGGCTCTCCGTCCCATCACCCATCAATTTGCAAAATATGTTGGACTGATTCCGGGAGTGTACACTCTTCGATATTATCAAAAGAAGAACAAGATAACAACCACAAGAGTAGTAGTTACATCTCTTTAAGAAATGATCTTTTCCACTCTTGAAGAGTTGGCATGACGTCATGGAGAAAGAAGAAGAACCTCTACTATTTCAACGAGAAGAAGAAGGAAACCCCTTACTCTCGGGTTCAGGCTTCGGCGGAGGGGAAGGAAATGAAGGAGGAGGAGGAACCAACAAATTCAAAAGAGGAAGAGGAAGAAAATGAAGAAGACAACATGGTAGACCAAAATCTGGATTGGATGACCTAGGGCCCATTGGCACTTCCAGGTGTCCTCCACAAGATTCCAAGACACATAGAGAAGTTATTAATGAAATATGACCCTGCCAAGATAATGAAGGAAGAAGATCATTTAGACACTTTCTACCTACTTATGCAAATTATCAAGGTACGTTATGATTACGTTGCGTGTAGACTATTTCCATGTACCTTAGATGGTAGAGCAGTTGTATGGTACCACAACCTTCCTCCAAACTCCATCTAGAATTGCAGGTTATTCAAAAGGATCTTTTTTGAGAAATTTGTTGCAGACAAGACCCCTGAGATGTTATTGAAGGAGTTGGGTAGTCTCACGATGGAGCAGAAATAAAAGGTCAAATATTTTAATTATAGGTTCAAACATATTTTGAACAATTTCTCAAATGACACTAAACCTCACGACTCCATCACTATTGACTACTACACTTTTGCCTTGTCGACCAGTATTGGCAACATTCCCAAGCGAGCTGTGAAACCAACTTTAACATAAAATTATGAAGATGCTATTATTGTAGAGAAGGACCTGCACACCATTGGATTCATTGCAGACAATGAACCTACTAAGGATGCCAAATATGTGGGTAAAAGATCTCAAAGATCTATGACCAAGGCCAAAGAAAAGGAAACAAGGGATATTGAGAACCTTACTCATCTCATTAAGTCCCTGACAACCGAAATGGTTAAGCTTAAATAGAGGACAAGAGAGACTACCTTGAGCAGCAGGCCCCCCAGGGACCTACCAAATAAGAATGTAGCTTCCCGTAACAATAAAATCCAACTGGAAAAATATGCACAAAGCTCCAATATGGTTCTAAACGTTAAGAAAATTGCTACAGATTCATACTACATGTTCCACCATGAACATCATTCAGAAAAAACATGCCCTTAATGGAACCATGGAATGAGTAGCCCTGTTACACAGTTGTATGAAATGGCCATGGTTGATGAACAACTAGAGCCTGAAGAAGAAGAAGAAGCTGCTACAGCGGATGAAGCTCCAAGAACTAGGCATGTAGTAAACATGTATTAGTATGCTCTCGCATCCCAGAAGACCAGGACCAATAAGGAGCCTTTGAGTGATGGTCTGGTCCGAAAGAAAAATAATCGATGTGCTTGAGAAGTCAAGGTTCCACCACTGTGATTGAGGTATCAAAATAGAAATTCAGAGAAAACATGTTAAGGAAAATGGGTCCTCTAGTCGACTCAACACCGAACACTCACAGAAATTCTAGGAAGACAGCTTCAACAAAAAGTGTTTCCATGAGCAGTCAATATAAAACCATCCCACCAGAAACCATGAATTTGGTTGCACCCCCGGATGCCTTAATGAGTCTTCTTGCAATAGAGTACAACATTTTCAAAGACAAGAAGAAGGGTCGTGTAAATATTTATCTATTTTAACTTACACAAATCATGAACCAACGGGACATTATTCTACTAGCATTTGGGAAAACCTCTACTGGTGATGCCACCTCTTCAAACAAGGGATCTAGTAAGTCTCCTGATGCTCTCGCATTTGTCCTTAATGTGCTCTACATGGAGGAGGAAAACTCACCCTGCCCACCATTCTTGTTGTCATTTGAAATATTAAACTTCAATATTCACAACTTCTTGGTTGATTCTACTGCATCGGCTAATGTTATGCCACTCTCTGTGGCCAAGACAATCAACGTTCAATGGTATAAGACAAATGCACATATGATCCTAATGGACAGAAATTTTATGTCAGCAATTGGTGAACTCATGGATGTGATCATCCGGCTACCATCTGATGAACAATTTCATCAATGCATCAATATTGTAATTGTGGAAATCTCAGAAGCATATGTGGTATTGCTAAACAGAGACTAGTCAAGAAAGTTGTAAGGATACTTTTCCACTCACTGGCCACACTTATGGCTTTCGTATAAGGGCAGGAACAACCAAATCTTAGTGTTGTCAGAGAGATACATGAAGCACAACATGACTCCCTTGAATGGACATAACGAGCTATTGGCTTTTGCAGAACTTATTTTTGGCAATTATTTTCTAGAGACACAGTTGGGGTGTTATCCTACAGATTCATCCCCTGTCCCACTAGACACATAGTTGGACCTCCTTCTATTTTCAACTAGAGGACATGAAAATTGTACAGTAAGTAGTAGTAATAGTAGTAGCAATAGTACTAGTGCGATAAGTGGTCCTTGTACAGATGATATATGGACCATGACGAATCCAAAACACAGGAGGGCTCTCGAGCTAGTTGTGTTTTAATAGACCGCTAAAGAGACAACATTTAACCTTCACTCGCATGGAATTAAAGTGCACAAACAACGTTTCAAAGTATGAGCACTTGTCTTGGGCTTACAGAAAGCCTTTGACCTCAATGTTGTTGTCCTAAAAGTGGTAGGTGACTCCGAAATCATGGTGCGTCAAGTACATAACACCATACACTGTGTGTCACCTCATCTTAAGAGTTATCAATAAAAGGTATGGGGACTCATTTCTCATTTCCAAGCTTTCAATATTATTTCAGTGCCAAGAATGTGTAATGCAATTGTGTATCCCTTGGCAAACACAGTTGCTAGGATTTTACCATTAAGGGACAATTTTACTATTGAAATTTTGTATAAACCATCTATCCCAGACAACACCACTAATCTACGCGCTTTTTATGATGATCAACAGATAATTCCTTTCATGGCTAACACTGACGTATTCAAGGACACAACGATAGACGAGGACAAGCACAAATAGTCTTTGCAGGATGTAGCTAGTACGAGCAAAGGCAACCTCATCCCCAAGGGTGTGGTATCACTGGAAAAGTTGTATGACATGCATAACATTTTTCAGGGACCTGTGAATGCTAAGACCCATAGCTCTACGTTGTCACATGAGCAAATCAATCTAATAATAGAAAAAGATCTGAAGTATGTGAATCTCAGTACATGTTATACACCACAAGAGTAGAAAAATTTTATCTGCCTCTTCAAGCAGTACCGTGATGTGTTCACGTGGTTGTACGATGATCTTAATACATATTACATGTGAATAATTTGGCACATGATAGCAATTAAAGAAGGGGCCAAGCCTTTTCAATGGAAACTGAGGAAAGTTCACCCAATATTTTAGCCCCTCATACAAAAAAAAAATATTACGAAGTTGTTTGATGCTTGAATCATTTATAAAGTGCGACATTCAACTTAGGTATCTAATCTAGTCCCTATAAGGAAGAAGTCTAGGTAAATCCACCTATGTGTATATTTCCGCAACGTCAATCATGCCTTAGACAAAGATAATTACCCAATGTTGTCCATGGAGCACATATTGCAAACAGTATCTGTGGTAGAGATATTTTCTTTGTTATACGGTTTCTTGGGTTACAACCAGGTTATGGTAGCAAAGCCTGATAGACTGAAGACTACATTCCATACCAAGTGGGGTATGCTCGTGTTTCATTGAATGTCATTTAGGTTGGCTAATACAGGTGCAACATTTCAGCTTGCAATGGACATTGCTTTTCATGGGATTATTAGACAAAGTGTAGTGGTCTACCTCAATGATGTAAAAGTGTTCTCAAGATATCAATCAGACCACCGATGCCACCTCAAGAAAAAAATTTATATAAGCCATAAATACGGGATATCCTTGAATCCCATGAAGAGCATCTTCACAGTGTCCAAGGGTAACATGCTTGGACATATTATTTCTAAAAGTGGGATCAAGGTAGATCCAGATAGGGTTCAGACAATCACACAGATTCGCCACCCCATGAATAAGAAACCCATGTAGTCTTTCTTGAGGAAGATCAACTTCCTCGAAAAGTTCATTTTCAACCATGCTCAGATCATCAAACCCATATAGGATATGATCAAGAAGGATGCAGTCTACAGTTGGGGCAAAAGGGAAAAGGATGTGTTCACCTATATAAAGAAAGCAATAATAGAATCACTAGCTTTGTACAGCCCAAAATTCAACAAAGACATCTTTCTCTACACTTTTGATTCTGACACTTATCTCATTGTTTTTCTCACTCAGAAGGATGAGTTGAACAATGAGCGACCCATCTCTTTCATGAGTGTGAGCCTGAAAGGATGAGAGCTCAACTATCACACTATGGAAAAACAATCTTATGTAATATACAAGCTGGTAAAGCACTTCGGACCCTACTTATTGAAAAGAAATTGTATTATCTTTGTTCCACACCCAGCAATCAGATCACTGCTTGTTCAGCAAGAGCTGGGTGAGAGAAGGGTGAACTAGATGACCAGACTATAAGAATATGATCTTGACATAAAACTAGTTCACACCATCAAGGGTCATGGTCTTTGTAAGTTAGCAGTAGAAGCAGTCAACGCACAAGAGGAAGAAGAAGAGCTCTCAGGCTAGGAGAAAGAAATAGAAACGTATGTTAGAATATTATATATTACAGAGAAATGGAACACATAAAATATTGCAGAAATATAAACACAAAAAAAACGCACAAAACAAGAGAGACACAGATATACGTGGTTCACCCAGTTTGGGCTACATCCACCCCGAACAGCCAGTCCTTCCTTTCTATTATC
>APFE031309257.1:0-15362 GCA_000404065.3 Pinus taeda | reverse complement strand
AATAAGGGTGCATTTAAACATGCAAACCCTGTCTATTTTTCCATTATTAACAAACTAAGAATATTTATTTCAACCTAGTAAACTAATCTAATCAACTGCATTAGTCCATATTAAACTATTGGATTAACATATTCACCTATTCTACCTATCTAATCTTAGCCAAGATTATACAGTTTGGCTAATTTATTTACTCTAATCTAATTAACATAAATTGAAACTTGTTTGAACATGATTAAACTATATGTTTTAAGCATAAAGGTATTGTGTCATTTAGACAAGTTACACACGATTTTATGAATTTATTCTTTACAAAACCAGTAGACTGGTAGTGACACTTAAACTAGCATAACTTCCACATTTATTCATTTTTTGTGGGGTTCATTTATCATTTATTTTCCTTTTCCTTTTTTATATTTTTGGTATTTATACACTCTTTTCAT
This sequence comes from Pinus taeda, assembly GCA_000404065.3. Lineage (NCBI taxonomy): Eukaryota > Viridiplantae > Streptophyta > Pinopsida > Pinales > Pinaceae > Pinus > Pinus taeda. Next base: position 14,922 of record APFE031309257.1, on the reverse strand, counting down.
TTTTTATTTTCATTTTTCTATCTTTTTTGGAAATCATTTGCAGTAAGCAATACTATTTACCATCTAAAATACTGGAAGTAATTATTCAATGATCATTTGATCCTATAAATTATAGGACCCTAATATAGACAAGAATCCCATTGACCTAAAGCACGTGCATCCAGACAAGCATACCAATGACCCTCAAGCGCATCATGAATTCCAAGTACTTGGAGAAGCGTATAAAATTCTCATGATTCTAAACAGCGTGAGGAATATGAAAAATATGGAAAGGAAGGAGTATAAAAGAAAATTTGGCTTCCCAAATTTATGTGAATGTGTGTGATGCAAAATATACTAATGCCATTTTGGAAAATATGTTGTGGCTGCTATCTGCATTGAGAGAGTCTTGGGTCGATTTATTGCTGCTAGGACTAGCAACTTGTTGCAGTATATGTCAAGGTTGTTAGAATGAATTTTTATTTATTATGATTCTAACAATCATGCATGTATAGTCTAGTGGCCAATGTCATGAAAACATTTCAGCCATGTAAGCAAAATTTAGTGCAAGCATGTTCTTAGTTGTGTTAGATGTAAAAATTTGGTCCATCAAGTCCTTGACGAAATTTTTTTATAGCCATGTATCTCACTTTGAATCTTTGTAAATCACTAATGAAGCCATGTAGATTATGGTCAAGTCCTTGGTCAAGAGTTAGTGTTCTAATCTATGAGGAGCAATTTTCTGCAAGAAGGATTTCATTGCAAGATGTTGATGATGGTGATGTTCAGGGGGAGCATGTTTATTTGTGAGTTGGATACTATGTTTCTACATGAGGAGAGATGTTTGAGAGATACGATTGTCGGTATTTCTATGCCAGTAGATGTTTCTGCCTATGGTTGCATGTATGCTTCTAGTGTTTTAGATAGGATTTTATTTTGAAGGTGATGGAGAGAGTGTTGTTGCTCAAGTTATATTTTCGTTGATCCTCATTTACTGTTGATGAGTTAAGTGCTACTATTGATGTTGATGCTTATCATATTCTGATGTTGGTTTGATTGAGAGTGATGATGGTGTACATGGTGTGATGATTGAGTATTGATTCTACTTGGATACATCTATTTGATGCTGATAGTTGAGTGCTACTACTGTTGCTGGTACATATGATGTGTTGCTGTTGTTGAGGTTGCTGGTTATGGAGAATGTGTTGTTTCTTCAAGAGAGATTGTCATTTTCTATGGTCATGAGAGGATGTTACTGGTGCCCACACTATGTTGAAGGATATGGTTTGTTGTTGTTGTTTGAGATGACCTAAAAGTGTTATTGTTGATTGTTGAGACACAACTGATGTCTAGGGGGAGTTGTTGTGGATCCAGTGGGTGATCAATGCAGTGATGATGATATTTATGTGTTTTATCCCTTTTCCATTGATTTCAAAGGGGGAGTGCATGAGGAGATCAATTTCAGATATCAGCATCAGATGGATGGTTCAACAGGGGTTTCCATCAATGCCAAAGGGGAAGATTGTTGGCATTGATGATGCAGTTGTTGGTACAATTGTTGGATGCAGACTTATTAGTTGGAATTGATGTCAACTTAGTAGCTATATGATATCTAGTTGTTTATGCTTGATTTATTGTTTGATTCATAGGATTGAGTGGTTTTTGGCATTTTCAGCTTGTAGTGTAGCTTGGCTTGTGATTATGTTGCTTAGTTGACATGTTAGTCGCAAGGTTCTATGATAGTTGTGTAGATGCTATGTGTGTGGAGCAGAGATTAACGTGGTACATTTGTTCGTGGGATTTTCATAACTATGGTATTTACCCGTGGTCTTGACCAAGAGGTTACCATGGTATAGGGGTCCATGGTATCGACATAACCATGGTATTTACCCATGGTATTGATTTGGATATTAACATGGTACAGGGGTCCATGGTATTGAGACAACCATGGTATTGACCCAAAGATTACTATGGTATAGGTGCCCATGGTATTGATATAACCATGGTATTTTCTTATGGTATTTGCATGGTGATTATTAATGATATTTTGACATATATTCTTGTGATTAATCTTGAGTTGTATGGATTGATAGGGTGAGTTGTGTGATAGATGGTGTGAGTGTATGGGTGGAGTGAGTGAGTGCTACAATACTTTACATAGATAATTATACATATGTATATGAGTTTAGAGTGTGCATATAATATGTTATTATTAATATTAGAGATGATATCAGGTTTCTCATGGTGAGCAAGTGTTGAGAACCCAATATGAAACATTCTAAAACATGGTTCACATGGAGGTGTTGAAGATGTTGAGACTCATACTAGATAGTGTGTATATAAGGTGGGTTTATTCTAGAAGATATATCAAAACATGAAATAAATTTCTCCGAAGTTAAATAGTGTTGGGTGAGGCTCATTGGTCGTGGTGACTTCCAGCGAATGGGTGTTTGTAGAGTCATGTGAGAAGAATATTTATGTTTGATGTTGCTAGCAGACTGTCTTAGTAGTCAAGTCTTCCAGCTAGTGGGTGTTAGGTACTATATGTAAAAAAAAATGTTCAACATAATGAAATATTTGAGAAGAAACAACATATGGTGGTTTTTTTTCCCTAGAGAGGGATTTCCATTAGAAAATATTTGTGTCCCCTTATGTGCATGTTTTCCTTGTTGATTCTTTATGGTGTTTTTATATCGTGATTTCATCATGCTGGCTTCATAAGTATAACTGATGGATCACTGAATCTAGTGTTTTTGTAAAAAGAATTAAAATTTAAGTAAATCATATCACTATTGATTCACACCCCCCCCCGCCCCTGCAAGTAGTGATTTAGCTTCCAACACTAAATTAATACTTTAAGACTCATAAGTAATAAATAAGTCCTTAAAAAACTACAAATTCCATTTAGAAGATGTGTTTAACCTTATATAGGGATATGAGTGCTATTAGGAGTTTTCGTGCACTAAGGATGGATTTTGGGATCTTGGCCCTGGTAAGAGCAGTAAATAAAGGGCCTCAAGTTCTATATAAATATTTGAAGAATCTGGTCCATGAATATGGCTTGAAAAAACCACATAAATCCTCTAAAATGGATCTTTGAACTTTGAATGTGATATGAGAAACTATATGAAGTTATAACTACTACAACTGGATACTGGGATCATGAATATGGTTGAAGAAAAAGGGTAATATGGCCTAAATTAAGCTTCTAAGACTCATGACACAAAAGGAAGTCTTGAACCACTATTCATGCCATTTAGAGGGGATCTTTACTCACCAAGTGGGATAGAGAAGCCCTCAAAACATTTCGTACACTACGGATGGCTCAAAGGCCTTAACTATGGTCATATAGGAAACATTACAAGGTTTTCCACACTAGATGGCTCATGAGACACAACATATGGTCCAAGGATAAATTCCAATGTCTTAGGTACCAAAAAAATTCTTTTGTGGTTCATGCCCTATGAATAGGGTCTAAAACAACCACATAAGCATTGTAAATGAAATATTAACCTGAAAAGTATAATATGAACGACATTAAGAGCTTCAACACACTAAGTATTCATATAAGGGCTATGACCATGGTCCAAGAACAACTACTAGGGCTTAAAACTTTTTTCTAGGGCTTATGGTAATGTGCCCCACCTTTGGATTGGTGACAATATTGTTAGTGTTAAATCAACTCAAAATTATGAATAACATATTTTTAGGAATATTCACCTTCTCCATGCATAATGGACAATAAATTAATAAATTAATATTTTAGTTTTTTATTCTAAAAACCTCCTATCTTGGCATAGTTTAATCCTTTAGTTATTAGATTATATTCATATATTCTCAAAACATTATATGTTTTCCCCTAAGACATTGGTGCTTGTCCTTAGACCATGTCTAGGGCCCAAGTACCAATCCCTAGCATGTGAAACCATGTAATGGAATCTATATTCTACTTGTGAGATAATTATTCCAATCATAGGGATTTTATTGTGGTTTAAGACCCTATGGATAGTCCATGAACCATAGAATCATATTTTAGTCCATAAAAAAAATAGCATTTATCATTGGATCATGTGGTGTCTCAAGAACTATTTAATGTGGAAAAAATTGGTTTTGATATGACCATGGATAAGCCATCAAAATCTATTCTTTGTGAACACAATATTCTAATGGCATACATATCCTACTAGGTGCTGAAATATCCCTTCTAAAGGGTGTATGTAGTGGTTCAAGACCTCCTTTTGTACCATGAACGTTAAAACCTTCATTTAAGTTGGAAAATCCTCTTTTCCTTACTTGACCATGATCAAGAACCTAAGAACATTCCTTGGTATGTAAATCCTCCTATAGGTGTCCATATCCCAGTGGAAGGTCACAAGTTTATTTCAAAGGGATTATGTGGTATTTTGAGGCCATGCACATGGACTATATCCTTAAATATTATATACAATTTTAGGTTCTTTATTTTCTCTCCTTCCCATGGTCTAGACCAACAAACTCATCCTTGCTGCACAAAATTTCCTAGTAGAATTCATTTCCCAATTATAGGCCAATTATCCCCTCTAAAGCCTTGACTTTGTAGTGGTTCAAGGACCTATTCTTGGCTTTGATGAACCTTAATATCTTCATTAACGTCTCAAGGTTATTTATTTTCTTCTACAACCACAATTAAGGTCTTGATACTCATCCATTATTTCTAACACTTTCTAATGATACCCCTAGCTCATTCAAATGCTAAATATTATGAGCCCTAGTAGAGTAATTTAGATCATATAAACATTGTTTTTCATTGTTGGCCATGGTTAAGGTCCAAAGACCCATTCCAAGTATGCAAGATATCTCAATTATGCACATATCCCACCAATAGGCCAATGATCTAGGTGTTTATGGTGTTTTGAGGCCTAGTTTAGGGACCAAGGCCCTAGAAGCTTCATCTTGGGTTAAAGGCCTTAGAGCCATATTTTGTTTCTATAACCTCTTGATGATAACCATATCCCAATCAAGGAAAAGGGTAATATCACAAGAGATTTTTTGTGGTAGTTTGAGGAATATTTCATTTCCCATAAGATGTATTGGCCCATAAATGATATGCCTATAGACTCTTCATTTAGTCAACATAGATCTATATGGAAAGAAATAATGTTGTATACTACTAATCATCAACAAGAATAAAAATCTATGGTTATTTTTCATATTTAGTTCACTACTTAGCTACTTGATTCCATAGACATACCTGTCTTTAATATAGACTTTCCAAGTATTTTCTTAGACTACAAAATATCTCAACATATTGAATGAAAGTAATGTTGAAGAATTGTAGTTATAATCTAGTATCATAAGAGTGATTGATGGTTGAATAAAACAATTTTATAGTAAATGTAATGCAACTAATTAAAATGTTGTGTACTCATACAAACCTGCCACAAAAGAACACATTTCACAAGAAGAAATTACAATATTGGCCCTAAAATGTGGTTAAACAATGAATTAATAATACACTCAAACAATTATAATATTGAAGCAATAAGATAAACCAAAATATAGAGATGGGATTACAATGTATCTCTATTATATTTTTTATTATTTACATAAAATTTAAGTACATATTAATACCAAAGCTGCATCAAAAATACATAACCATTAACACCATGAGACAACAAAGACTCATTTTTACATTATAAATCCAAATGGGGAACCAAGTTTTAGTGGGAATTTAGTAAGCAAGAAATTGATTAGTGTATTTCTACTCACTATAAGGAAGTTTTAAGATAGCCATGACTTAATAAAATATTCTCTCATCATGGGTTAGACTCAATGTCTTCCTCCCCTAATCAACAAGTAGACTACTTCCTTAATATTTAATCTTTGTTACTATCTTTCTTCATTTCCTCATGTCGATTCCATTCCCTCCTCTTATTCATCATAACCTTAATTTTGGTTAGGTTTCCTCAAAAGGCCAACCATCACAATAGTTTGTTTCAACTTCCAAAGGAATATTAAGTATTTATTGACTTTTCCAAAATAATTAAATGATTATTACATATTTTACAAAGTGTTTTATTTTGGTGGGGATCTAATTTATATCACACCTCCCCATTTGCAATATTTTGATCCCCATAAGCTTCAATTCCCTTTGATCTTATTACTCTCTACATTCAAGTGTCCTCTTGTAAATCTCCAAAAAAGGGTCTCTTTTCTACAAGATGGAGCATACTAGTTGAATAAGGATTCTCTTTTGCATAATACTATTGTTGATCTCATGGTTAGAGATGAAATGCATTATTGAAATATGTAATTAAAAAATTATTGCTCCTTGGGGTTCCAATACTAGTAGCTCCTCCTTTCCCTTTACCTTGACATCTAAGGTTTCTTCTTAGCTATTCATATCTTAGGATGGATATATCAGTAAATCCCCCATCATTTTCCCTCCTAATGTATAATCAATCTATAGAATTGGACATAATTGCTACATGGGATGCTTAGCCTTATAGTGTGAAAATATTTTTTTTCATAACGATCCGTTTTGTTGAAACAAAAACAAACCAAAGATACCATGCCATACATATTTGGTTTGTGATGATGTTTTCCATCTTGGTTGCTTGGTCCCCCAAAAGCTGGAGTAGATCATGATGGAAAAATCATATCACTTCTCCCTTACTCCAAGCCTCTACAAGTAGATTTTAGTGACTTGTTACACACTCATTTCCCAATTTCCTTTTTCTCCATGGGAATGGATTCCTTTCCAATTCCTCTTGGCTTGAATTTGTGTTTGGTTCTTGTCTAATGTATCCTAGGCCTTCATACTTGGGAATTTATTCAAATACAATGGGAATTAGAATCCCTTTCTCTTCCTTTCCTATACCTTGGCCATCATAGCTAATTTTCATTGTGATCTTGGAATTGGTGCCTCTAGTGTGATTTTCAAAGTCACTGAAATTTTTTCCCAAGGAGGAAGCTCAATTGGTGATCAAACTAATGTGAAATCTGTGAAAACTAAGAAATCTAAGGTTCAAATCCCCCTTGTTGTGATCCAATTTATGGAGAGGAGGACAAGCCATATACCCCTAGAGGTTTACTAGTAGTTACATGTCAGACATGCTATTGGGTTCCTCTAGGATTAAAAAACAAGTTATTAGATGTCTCTTCAAGAAAGGTATTGAAAGGTCAACTTATGATGCTTTACTCCATTATGGTGCTAGATTCTATAGTGGTAATGGAGGGTCTTGTTTGGCCTCCTAGAAATCTACTTGTAGCTTTTTTAAGGTCTCTAGGTACAATCCATGTCATCAACCACATAAAACGTTTCCCATGGACTTTGCACACTTCATTATCCACATCATCTTTTAGTACATTCCACCTGATCATATGTATGGTCAATTTTTTTTTACTCAAGGCTTGTACCGATTGCCTAGGAATCCATCAATGTTTGTTAAAATCCTCTAGGTGTTGTGCCAAAACAAACCATAAATATTTTTTTGAGCCACTAATGAAGTTGTCAATGTTCATTGAAATACTTTGAGTAGCATAATTAAAATCCAACCTTTTTCACTGGTGTCAATGCAACTTCTAACAAAGAACTGAAAATGAAATATTAAGCACTCATTCCATCCACAAATATTAAATCTCACTATAACTACCACCATGTGAACTTTGGATACATTGCTAAGATAGGGACCCCAGGGGTCAAGTTTTGGTACTTATTTTTTGTACAAATGTAAAGTCACCGTGATTTAAGGAAGCAGAGCGTGAAGATAATAAGAGTCAAAGGGGCTTTAGTCCCTTAGGTTGTTAGGAGATAAGAAGTTCTGAGACACGCCCATGGTCCATGGACCATGGTATTGTAAAAGAAAAGAATATATATATAAGGGTCATAGTGAGTCTAGAAGATAAGTCATAACTAGAACATCATTGTTTTGGGCAAGTAAGATAAGGCAAGAAAGTCTGTTTCCTATACTTAGGTGGAGGGGAAGGCTCTTGCAGCTGAGTGTGCGAAGACCTTGGTAAGTCCGCAGGCTGAGTGCGCAGGCCACAACAATTGAGTGTGCAAGGAAAAAGAGTTTGTACTTGAAAAATACATCTAATAAAGACAATTTTGATCCAATAATTGTGCATCTGTGTATCTATTTTTACTTTTGCAGTTTTTTATATTTTCACTCTATATTGCAAATTATATGAATAAATTCTTATATTATGTGTGAAAGTGGTAGATTAGTAATATTTTTTGATGTTATGAATATTTGAAGACCTTCACAAAGATATAGATGTTGTTTAGGTGAGATACTATAATTTACTGTTTTAGAAGGGTTAGGGTTCTCGAAGACAAAGCTAAGCCCTAGAAGCCACAGGAACCCATAATACATGCCTCTGGATGCATAAACCTGGTTCTATCATCCCCCAATATTGCTTTGGGTGAGACTACAGCCTTCACTACGCGGGTTGTTGCCGAAAGGGCCAACAATTTAGGGTTTTGTTGGTTGGCACAACTAACTTTGAACCTTGGTCAGGGGCCATCAAGCCAACATACTAGTATATTTGTGTAGTCCATGTCATCAATTGCATAAAACTTTCCACTTGGAATTTATACACATCATCATCCACATCATCTTTACATACACTCTACATCATCATCTATACGGTTAAGGATTTTTTACTTAAAATTTTCTTCTGATGCCAATGAAGCCATCGATGTTCATTAAATTCCTTTAGGTGTTGGGAGAACAATCCACAAATATTTGCCTATAATTTTCTCTATAACTTTTTTTTCATACCTCAAACTACAAATTTTTTAGAGATATGAGGAGACATAGTGAAGCACCTCATGTACAAATTTTAGAATTATATTTGAAGAATTGTACACATGGAAAGCTATATAAGTTTTCTCTTGGGAAGTTTCCAAATGTCAACAAATTTTGGGAAGGTTACCGTAACTTTCACTTGGAACATAAGATTTTGATTAAACCTATGGGATTGTAGAGAATAAATATCAAAATATTACAGACCAAAATTTGAGATTCAAAAGGGCTTGAATATCAAATATATATCAACAAAATTTTATTCATTCATATATTCTTGAAATTAACTTACAAGTGACATATATTTTGATTAGAAGATCTTTTTTGTTTTAGGTGACTGAAACTTGTGATAAGTAGAAGTATTATTATTATTATTAATTACCCACATGCCTCCAAAGGAATATCCAAAAGCTACTAAACCAATTCTACATCCTAAAATATTATCTATAACTCATGAAGAAATATAAGATGTCAACTACTAAGGAACTGTTGTCACTGCTACAACACCCTCCAAAATTTTTCTATATTCGGATTTTGGAGCCTACCTTCTATCATGCGAAGTGTTTATTTTGGTCATCAATTGTTGTTTCGTGCTTCTACATATGTTACAAGTGCCCATGTTACTTCCTAAGTGTTGTTAGATCATCAAGAGTAACAATAATGCACTTTGAAGTCATAGTACACTTTCTAGTTACAAAACAACACTTGTGTGTCCCAACGGCACATACTTGGTCTATTACACTTGAAGATTGTTTGTGAACTGGAATTTTTATGTATATTTCTTAGTGATGGGTCTTGCCTAAGTTTTTTTGATGAGTTGAGAAGTCACGCTTGATTATACCCCTAACTCAGTGTGGTTTCACATGTTTCACCCTTCTAGACTTGGACATTTTTCCGACTTTGCAAGTCTTCCCTCTAGGATAGGAAGAGAGCACAACACACTTCTAGGGCGTATTGGAGACCCTCCTTGTCAATTAGAACTATGCCTTGCACCTAGATGAGTCCTTTCTCTCCCTCTCAATGCACAATGCATTTGTAGGAAATTGACCCCCTTTCCTGTTGCTCATCTCTATGCATTGGGCCAACCTTGTCTTCTGTCTCCTAATTGAGCGCACTGCAAACATTTAATGGGTAGTGTTGCATTCCCTTATTCTTTAGAAGTACCTTGTGCCCTCCTTGTGGTCTTGGCCTTCATCCCAGGTACACAACACATTTACAATGAATATTCATGTTGTCTTGCCTTTTGTAACTGTGTCATGTGCCCTCCAAGCCTCCTCCCCCTCTAGAACAACACATGGAGCAGTCTTTATGAACAATAAAGCCCTCCTATATCTCTTGCAAGTTCTCTCTATTCCTAGAAGGCCTTTATCTCTTCCATTTGTGCGTTGTTGAGCCACAATTATAAAATTTGCATGAAACATGATAAAGTAGGATATTTTTGAGCTAATGTTTGCTTTCCATGAGTGATATTCATCTTCAGGTGTTCAATAAATCATGGCAAATATGTTTGGGGATATTTGTCGAGAAAGGATGCCCAAGGAAGCATCTTACATGCAAAAGTATCATGTTGCGACAATTGAAAGAAAAATGTATTCTAGTGATCAAAGTGACTCATGAAGGTAGCATAATCTCAAAAAATCCTTTGGAGGGTAGAAGGCAACTCAATGCAAAATATGTACAAGTACTGAAGAAGTAGTGGCAATTTCGTCACTTCTCGAAGAAATCTATGTAAAAGTCACCATGGTTCCAAGTCATCAATGTCTATGACTTGTCATGTTGTTGTCACTACTTGCTCACTAATGAAGTATTCGAGCTAAAAAGGAAATCAAGTGAGGCAAATACTAGTAGTAAATCTTTTAAGCCGCCTTTATTTAAGAAGAATAACAATAGTCAACTGGATAAATCTGCTCAAAGTTTCGATGTTGTGTTTGATGTTGAAATCTTGGGCATGGAAAACTTTTGTACTTTCCATTAGAAGAGGCATTTAGAGAAAACATGTCCACAATGGAACCACAAGATGATTGTTATGATGACCAACTTTGTAGAAACCTTGTTAGCAGAAAAGCAATCTGAATAGACTAAAGAAGAAAATGAATCTACCATGACCGAGGAAAGTTCGGTGTTGGGCATTCAGTTAATACATTTAGCATCATCTGTAATGATGTTAAACAAAGTGATGATCAACCACTAGTGAGTGAAGCTCCTCCTCAACAAACAAATGGGCGATATAATTTATGGAGAAAAGGACCTATTTATGAGAAAGATATTAAAAAGAAGTTATTGATAACAATTTTACCATCTACTAATCCTACTCAGAGTTTTCATAATAACTGTATAAGTTCTCCTCCTCCTAATAACACTTCCACGAACAACAAGAGTAAGTCCATTACTCTGTAAGCTTCGAACAAAGCTACACCACCAGATACTTCACCACAGTCTATTATAAATGAAGGTATTGATTATAATATTGTTGAGGATATGAAAATAAATAGTGCTAACATTTCAATCTTTGAGCTTGCAAAGATAACAAGGAAACATGAACTGATCATCCAAGCACTTGCATCAAAACCTTTGTTAGGTAACAAAGTTTTGTCTTCTCAAGTTATGGCCAGTAAGTCTTGTGGCATTCTTGAGTCTGTAGTTAATGTTGTTAATTTAAATACTAACACTCTATGCCCCCCTTTTATTTTAACATTTGAAATATTTAATTATAATTTCCATAATCATCTCGTTGATTTCAGTGCAGATGAAAATGTTATGCCGCTTTCTATTTTAAAGAAATCAATGCTAAATGGGACAAGACCAGTGCATAGATCATATAGCTGGAAATATCATTAGTCCAAGCAATTAGTGAACTTAATAACATTATCATCCATTTTTCATCAGACCATAGAGTTAACCAATGCATTAATATTGTTATTGTGGACATTCCTGAAGCCTATGGTTTGATTTTAAGTAGAGATTGGTCCAATAAACTACAAGGGAATTTCTCAACAAACTAGACACATTTATGGCTTCCTTATAAGGGAAAAAATAATCAAATTCGATTGAAAAGTGAGCCTTACATGAAATATACCTGACAACACTTGAGGGACACAATGAGCTAGTCGTCTTTGCAGATATCATATTTTGAAATTATTTTCTAGAAGTCGATCACGGGTGTTATCAAGTGAAACCTTCACCCATACCATTAGATACATAGTTGGAGCTCCTTCCTTGTAGTCCAACTGGCATTATTGAACTTTGTAATATGGATATACATACTACTATTGTAGGGACTATCTCAACAACTACTGATATTTGGACCTTATATTTTGATGGTTCTAAGACTCATAGTGGTTCCTAAGCTAGTTGTATTCTTATTGACCCTTAGAATAAAAGGTATACTTTTTCATGTCACTTGGAGTTTTAGTGCACAAATAATAGTGTTGAACATGAAACATTCATCTTGGGGTTAAAGGAAGCCATATACCTGAAGGTGGAGTAAATTAAGGTAATTAGTGATTCAAATATTGTTACTCGTCAGGTACAAAATACCATTCACTGTGTTTTACCTAACTTGAAAAACTACCAACAAGAGGTATGGCAACTTATTTCATTTTTTAAAGCATTTAATATTAGTTATGTTCCTAGAGTTTGTAATGCTTCCATAGTTACATTAGCCAAAGCAACTGCTATAATGTCACTATTAAATGATGGTTTTTCAATTGAAATTACTTATAATCCATTTGTGCCCAACAATGTCACTAATTTTCTCATATTTAATGATGACCAACAGATACTGCACTTCATGGCCAATGTAGATGTGTTAAAAGATGTGACTATTGAAAAGGATGAGCACAAGAAGGTTTGCAAGAAGAAGCTCAAGCATATAAAGGGAATCCAATGCCAAAAGGTGTGATGTCTCTTGAGAAATTATGTGAATTGCAAAACCGTTTCAGAGGACCAGTGAATACAAAGACCTAGAACTCAAAGTTATTTCATGAACAAGTCAATTTGGGAACCAAAAAAGATCCAAAGTATGTGAACCTCAGTACAAGTTTTTTGTTGGGTTGTGTTATATTCTTTCCACAACTAGCCCACGTAATTAACTAGTGGTTAGGGGGGGGAGGTCACAGGGGGTTTGAGGGGTATCCGTAACCCCACTTTATGCGCTGCCCCAGAAAATTTTGGTTTTGGACCCTATGTTAGGTTGGGCAGACCCACCTATGGTTTTGTGCATGATTTTCGCACATGTTTTTTGGACGCGATGGCTTTCGGTCCATGGTATTGGATGCGATGGTTTTTTGTCCATGGTATTGGATGCTTTGGCATGTATAAATATGTATTATAACATTGAAAAGAACATAATGAAAAATCAAGTTGGTAGTCTAGGTTTTGGGATCTAGGGGAAAATCTCTATGTATATGTGTTTTATGTGTTATGCTCTTGCGTTGTTTATTTTTTGTGTTTTAGAATTCATATGTAGGTAATTTCTATACGGGGTTAAAACCTGCATTTGGTATCAAAGTAGTTTTGGCTTCAAGGGGATGTCTTTTTTGCTGAGGGGTTTCGCTCGGGCCTATGGTAGACCCTATTCAGTGGGAGATATGTGAGATCAATTCTGGTGGTGAAAGAAGATGGTGCGCAGTTGAAAGATAGAGATCGAGAAATTTAATGGTTAGAGTTTTGAGTTGTGGAAAATCAAGATGGAGGATCTGGTGGTGGATAAAGATCAGTGGATCACAGTAGATCCGGGTACTAAACCAGGGGGAGTGTTCGATGAAGAATGGAAGAAGTTGGATCAGAAGGCAAAGAGCACAATACAATTGTGTCTCTCAGATTCAGTATTTCTAAATGTATCAGGGGAAGCTACGATGAAGGCTTTGTGGGAAAAGTTAGGGACTTTGTACCAATCTAAGTCTCTGGTGAATAAACTATTCCTGTAGAAAAGTTGTATAACCTGAGGATGAAAGATGGAGACTCGGTGATAGAGCATTTGAATGCATTTAATACTATGGTAAGTCAGTTAGCATCTGTTGATATTAAAATTTTAGATGAAGATAAGTGCATCAGTTTGTTGTGTTCTCTACCAGATTCGTGGGATAGTTTGGTTATTGCAATAGGTAGCAATGCAACTGCCTTACAGTTTAATGAAATAGTCTCATCCTTGCTGACAGAGGAGATGAGATGGAAAAATATCGAGAGCCAAAATGGTGATGCCTTGTCTGTACGAGGAAGGTCCTAGAATAGAAACAAAAATAAGTCATCGAGTGGGAGATCTAAATCTAGAGGGAGATCTAAATCTCAAGGGAAACCTGTAAAGGTGGTGTGCTAGAAATGCGAAAAGGAAGGGCACTACAAAAGGGACTGTAAATCTAAAGCTCCTGATAAAGGAAATGGATCTGATGATGCTCCTTTTATAGAGGCAAAAAGCACCTCAGATGAAGGTGGGGATGTGTACTTGGCTTCTTCAAGTACACATGTAGATCATGAGGCATGGTTGATTGACTCAGGTGCATCCTTTCACTTCACTCCCCATGGAGAGTGGTTCTGCGAGTATGAGAAATGCGATAGTGGTGAAGTCTTCTTGGGGGATGACAGGAAGGCTAGAATCGTTGGTCGCGGAAAAGTAAAGTTGAAGTTGCAAGGTGGAAGAGTTAGAACACTTCTAGGTGTTCTGCGTATTCCTGCATTAGCCAGAAATTTGATTTCTGTAAGTAAGCTGGATGATGCAGGTGTAAAAACAGTGTTCGAGAAAGATACCTGCAAGATGGTTCGGGGGGCACTGGTATTGATGCGGGGAGTTCAGACTGGAACTCTGTACAAGCTACAAGGTTGCACTATTATTGATGGGTGCAACAATTCTGTGGTTCCTGAAAGTGGAGCATAAAATCTAGTGGTCTTTGGAGAGAAGACCATGTTGTGGCATCACAGGCTTGGACATATTGGAGAGAAGGGCCTTCAAATACTTCATGGTAAAGGTATGGTAGAAGGCATGAGTAATAGCTCTCTGGATTTTGATTTTTGTGAGAATTGTGTATATGGGAAGTAGAATCGGGTGAGTTTCCCCTCTGGTGGTAAGAGGATGAAACAAATATTAGAGCTTGTGCACAGTGATGTGTTTGGACCTGTGAAAGTTCCATCACTGGGTAAGTGTGTGTACTATGTATCA
>APFE031309254.1:0-12051 GCA_000404065.3 Pinus taeda | reverse complement strand
TTTAAGACCGTATCTAACAGTAGTAGATGACATGCTGACCATTCCGACCATACATAAAACCATGCTATGCATTCGGAGATGCATCCGAGATACGACAAGCTGAGCATGCATGTCACTCCGTGTTTTCCGATGGTTCCATTTTTCGGAGCAGTTAGAACCTCTAAATACGGACGACAGATGAATTTGAATTTATATTTACCGCTCGAAATTTGAAATTTGAAATTATATTTACCGCCCAGCCAATGTTTTCTTGCAGCTGCTAGTTATTTGTTGCGGTTCCGCATCAGAAATTTGAAATTATATTTAACCGCTCAACCAATATTTTCTTGCAGCTGCTAGTTATTTGGTTCCTTTCCGCATCAGGTCGAACCACGAGACGCCGACGAGAAAATGTTCGAGGAATTCGTTCCGGCTGATGTCCAGCGATTGAAGTTTGCTGATATTGAAAATGGCAGGCTGGAACTGGCCGGAAAAAAGATTGGTGCTCAGATTCAGAGTTCTGATGTCGGATAACAATTGAATTTGAGCTGAAATTACTCCGCTGAGTTCCTTGTTGGAGAGATCAGGCGAGATTGGTTCTTCATAAAAGTAATGGATATTAAGGCTGCTACTGCCATGGCCAAAGTTAGCGGGGCTGTCCACGGAGCAGAAGGTCTATGCGGGTTATTGCCTCTGCAAAAAAACTTCAGAAGATCAGTTCATGAGACGTCACAAGCTAATTCCCAAATTCAGTACAGGATCGTCTTGACAACCAATTTGGCTCAAGTACTTTGATCAGATCATCTAGAACTTTCCACTTTTCGTAAATAAATATCTAACTAAGCATTACTTCTATGTCTAGCCATTTGTGGGTATGAAATCCAGATTATAGTTTAATGTTTATTTTCAAAAACACTTCCATTGCAGGTGGTCGAAGTAGAGTGGACGCGGAGAAAATGGATTCAGGAGTTGACACTGTAGGAAACAAATTACTTGCCTCCACAGCACTGGATGAAGTGGGAGGAGTGGTCCATTACTTATGCTTTAGACGTTTGTAAATTTCTGTTATGGTTGCAGAACATGTTGATTAACACCAGACCCGTCTTTTCCATCGTTGCTTTGGCTTTGATATTGAGCCTCCTTGTATTTGTGTTGCTTCTCCTCTTTCTAGTCCTACGAGTATCAGCTCCTCTGATCGCATTGGCTATGGAGTTTGTGACCAAATTATTGCATGTGTAATGCTAGTATACAAACACATATATACATCATTCATATGTTTTGTGAACACCTGCTATTGGTATTGATCTAAATCAGTCGGCCACAATTTTTTTGTCTTTGCAAAACACTGCCTATTATGGAAGTTACAGGAATACCGAGAGACAAATGATAGGGCTCGTATTTTTAAATATTATGCAAAAATTCCAGATGGATGACATACAATCTATGCATAAAGACTGGAGAATATCTTAATTATGAATTTATAAAAGGATTGAACGATGAAATCCATTGACGATGGATGCACGCTTATAATCTTTGTATATCACTGGACAATCTGTCTCGTATATTTTAATACGATGTGGACTAAATCTCTCGGTGTACTAGCTTATTTATTAATTTATAAAGTTTAACGATCAAACCCATTGACGATTGATGCAGGCTTGTAATTTTTGCATATCAATGTTATGTGCCTCTGCACAATCATGCAATACCATATTTTTTTTTATAATGTTTATTTTTATTTTTATTTAAAACAATTTCACATGAGATTCCTCATTGCTTTTCTATGCCCAAAATATGGACGTAGATAAAGATTTCAACGCCATACATACTTTTTCTATGCCCAAAATATGGACGTAGATAAAGATTTCAACGCCATACATACTTTATGTTGTTGAATATTATAAAGATATTTTTGGAGGATAAGGGTACTTCAATTTGCCCAATGTAAAGGATACCATTGCCCTAATCCCTTAATACTTTCTAGATTGGGTTTTTAAAGTGAAGGAATTGTATAGCATGAAATTTGAAGAGAAAGTTTACATTTCAAATTAAAAGATTAATTATATTTTGGAATTTTAATATTCACAAATTAAAATAAATTATTATTTTCATATAAAAGAGAAAATATTTTAAAATTTTATGTATAACTCACACATCACAATTTTTACTGTATTAAGTTGTGAAGATCTACAAATCTTCCTTAAAATATGAACTTTGAGTACATTTCAAGGATATTTAAAACATAAAATTTAAGTACATTCCAAGGAGTGTATATAGATGACATTGGTTCACGTGTATTACAATTCATATAGAAATCATATATATTTACTTCAGCTCTACACATGAATCAAATGGGGAGAATTTCATTGGATCGTTTACTTATAATATATATAGGAACCATACGGAGGAAATTCAATAGAATCATTTACCTTTTCATCTAATATGGATATCATTACTCAATACAATGAAATTGTTTTTCTTTCTTATAAGACTCAATTATTCACATAATTGCAATGAGTTCAATAAAATAAAAATAAAGATAGTGTATTATTTTATAGATATCATTGTAATTTCCAATAAAGAAAAAAAAACAACTATTTAAAACCAAACCAACAACAACAAAATTTTCCATAAAATAAATATAACTTACAAGAATATTTTTTCATAGGAATTATGGATTCAATGATTAGTGCACATGTGCATTCCTATGCATGACACCATTTGTAAAAGAACATAGAACTGACATTATTTTTAATCAACAAAAAATGAATGAACACTGAAAATGGGATAATAAGGAATCATAGCTCAATTTAATCAATTTTAATCTCAAGTGTTTGTTTTCATATCTTCAAAATAAATAGGCATAAACAAAACATGCTGGTGATATTCATAAATGCAAGAAAGCTAAGAAAGTAGTAAATGCAATCAAAGAGTAGGATGTAAGACAATTTGCATTTTTAAATCCAAACACTAAGAGGCTAAGGTGTTGATTGTAATTGAAATTGTTTTTATCTACGAATAACAAAAGATTTCACCACAATTAAAGTTTTGATCTTCATTTCCCATTACTAAGACACAACTGTAATAAATTATCAAGATATGGAGAGAAATTGTTAGAATTCATTTTTCTAATTGTTTATATCTATCTATATATATATATAAAATAACAGGTAAAACATATTATAAAGTAAATTTTATCCTTCGGGTGAAAAAATTAGAAATGGTTTTCTTTGCAAATTTGAAAAGCAATGTTTTATTTTAATTTCATTTATATGGGAAAAATTGTATACCACTGTATACCCCTCTATCAGAAGCTAAAGGGTTCTCAGAGGGTAATGATGAATTCAAATTTGAACCCTATATCCATACAACTCTAGTTTAACTAAAATCCAATGCTAGTGAGATAAACTAGAATTACTCTAAAGGAGAAAATATTGTGGAGAAGAGTTCAGAATCTAGAAAAATTTATGGTTGAGGTACTGAAGTATCTAAAGGTTGAGCACAAAAGAAATTATACATTTTCCTCGTACTAGCCTATTGAATGTGTGTCTCAGTGCAATAAAATGGATACATATCAACTAAAGGTTGACCACCCAAAGAATTACACATGTAGCTCATAATAAATTAATTGTAATTTATTTCTTATTTGTAATTATTTTTTTTCTAAGTACAAGTTTTTTCATTATTTCTAATAACTATAAAAATATGTCTTGGTCTTCCAGTAGGGAAACTAGGTGAGGTATAAAATTTCATTTTCTTTAAGAGCCACAATTTTTTTTTAGTAATAGTGTACCAAAAAGCTAAAAACTTTGTTTGAAATAAGTGGCCTCTAGGGTTATACTCAAGCAAAAAAAAAAAAGTAACTAGGACTTGATAGTAAATAACTAGAGAATATAGTTATCATTCAATATTTTCTAGAGCCTGAGGCTTCCACATGGATAGGATCCCCATAATCTGTTGGAGAACAATCTAGAGCACGGGGCACGTCAAGGCAACCTTCAATTTTCTCTAGTCTTTGGTCCATCGAGTGCACTAACACCTATAATTCATTCAATTAAAGAAGCATCTCTTCTTTGGAAGTGTTCCTATCCACCAACACATAGCCAAACAACAACTTGAGGTGTTAGTAAAGAATAACTATAATGATTGAGGTGACCCCAAGAGTGGCCTATGTTTGGAACTTGTCTTGCTACTTTGGCAAACACCTTAGAGTTAGTAATGCATTTTTTCTCATGTGAAATGTCACATTCAACATGGGAAATTTCTTCTTGAAGGCTTGTATTATTAAAAAAATATGTATTATATTGTTTAATTTTTTTTGAAAGTTTGGTAGTGGTGATGCTATATCGTGGTCATATCCAAGAATAACATTCGAATAGAGTGGGGAATTGAATCATTGTCTTAAACATCTAGGAGTACCTTAACAACACAGTGATCACCATCTATTCAAAACCCGTTGAGATTTTTTTTGTTTATTTTTAAATTAATTTATAATTTCTTAAAACTTATTTATTAAATATTTCTTAAATTATCATAAATATAATAATACAAAAATCTAATTATAATAATTTTTAGATAAAAATTCTACTTCATTAAAACTATGTTAAAATATTATTAAAAAAAATCAATTTATTACAATGAAGGATATATATTAAACAACCTAATTATCATATAGATGTGATCGTTTAATATTTATGAATAATATATATAATTATATTTAAATATAAAATATTGACGTAATTTAACTATTTTATAGTGTAGTTCACACAATGTAGCTTAATTAGTGATCATTCCATTCAAAAGTATTATATAAATTACTAGATTAAAGGCTCAAAATCCCTGTGGATTAAGCCAACAAAAAAAATAATAATCATTATTTTATTTTTTATTTTTTTGGTATATTTTCTAATAAATTTTTCTTAAATATTTGGTAGGGATTTATTAGTATAGAAACAAAAATAATTCCTCAAGTAAGAGATCTAAATCTAGAGGAAGATATAATCGCCAGGAAAATTTGTACATGTATGTTGGAGATGCAAAAAAAAAGACATAAAGAAAAGGATCTTATGATACTGCTTCTATAGAAGAAAAAACCTTTAGATGAAGTAGGGGATGTGTACTTGCCCTTTTCATGCACACATGTAGATCTTGAGGCATGGTTGGTTAACTCAATTGAATCTTTTCATATGACTCGTCCCAAGGAGTGGTTTGTGCGTATGAAAGGTACGATGGAAATGAAATTTTCCTAGGATATTTATTGACAACCAAAACCATAAGATGAGGAAAATTCACATTGAATCTCATGGATGGAAGGATTAAAACACTCTTTGGTGTTCTACACATCACAGTATTGACCATATATTTGATTTCAATAATCAAGATGAGTGATGCAGATGTAAAAACAATGTTTGAAAATAAAATGTATAGAATAGTTCAAGGAGCAATGGTATTACCAAGAGGAGTTAAGCTTTGAACTCTATATAAGATATTGAGAAGGACTATTAGTGATGGGTGCAACAATCCCTTTGTTCCTCATAATGGAATTGAAGAAGGAAAAAACCCTATAGTATTTAGAAATAAGACTATGCTATGGAATAAAAAACTGGGACATACCAGAAAGAAGGGCCTTCAAGAACTACATGGTAAAGGTATGGTAGAATGTATGTATAATTACTCTCTATATTTTGATTTATATGAGCATTTCTTATACAAGAAACATAATTAGGTAATATTATCCTCTAGTAGTATGGAGAAAAAATAAATATTGTAGTGGATGCATAATGATGTGTTTGGAAATGTGTTGGTTCAATCACTAGGAAACTATATGTATTATGTCTCATTTATAGATGAATTCTCAAGAAATATGTAAAATTTATTTTGTCAGGAATAAATCTGAAGTGTTTGAAAATTTTAAAACTTTAAGGCTCTTGTGGATAATTAGACAAAGAGGAAACTAAAGGCAACGAGGATGGATAACAATGGAGAATTATTTGGGAATGAATTTGAGGAGTTCTAAAAGAAGTGTGATATAACAACACATAATACTACCCCATATACACCTTATCACAAGAAGAAAAACTATTTTGGGCCACAAATCTAAGAAGCAGACCTTAGTGAATATTAAAGGATCTGTGGGTGATCTCTAGTGATTGTTAAGGGTTGTGTTTAATCTGTGGAGCAGGCACAGACTTGAGGGACAAGTTTGGGTCTATATGTGTATAGATTTGGTGGCATTTCCTATTTTGAGGGGTTGAGATACTCTATGTGCAATCCAAGGTAATTTTTGGCAGATTGGTATGATATTTGTGTGTGGGCATATCTCTAAAAGGAGTCGCAGTCTTATACAATAGTTAGATAGGAGGGTCATAGCCTTGTACCTCAGTTAGAAGGTGGTCAAAAGGCCAAAACAATGGATGGAAATACCTTAGAAAAATATGGCAGAATAGCACAAGGATGAAAGTTCACAGCATTTAGGAGGTTGTTAGAGCATTTTGGAGAGGGATAATAGGTTGTTGGAAGCCCTAAATAGGAGCAGAGGCTATAGCAGAGACACACCAACCCTAAGGTATGTATTGATGATGTGTTTAAGGATGATTTGTTACTAGAGTACAGATTCTAGATTAGACATTTGTATTGGATGCTCATAGATTCTTGGAGGGTAGAGAGGGAGTGGGCCAAGTGTGGCCTAGAGTAGCACCTTGATTGACTAAGGTGGCTACTAGAAGAAGCAGAATTGGAGTAGCATAAAAATCAACTTATGGAGGGTTGTATAGGGTTGCTTCAATCCCTAATGAACAAGTCTCTTGAAGGAATAAGATATTATTAGAAGTGGCAGAAGAAGAGATCACAAATTTGATCAGCTAGGTGCAGTTTGTAGCCCTAGATTTGTCTTGTGGAGAAGGACATCTACAACAAACATTGGTCAGTTCTCCATGCCCTAAGTTCATTTCTAGAGAAGGACAATTGATAGTAATAGAGGGAAGTTCCCTAGCCCTAAGTGTGTCTTCATCGGGCAACATAAAAAGGCACTAGTGGGAAGAAATTCCCAAAATAACTTAGGAGCAACAGTGAGAAGTTGAGAGTTGTTCACAAATGGAGTTGTGAACAACTCGGGAGGAGTATCAATGTTTTGATGCATTAAAAGATTAAAAATCAAGTAGAGAGCATTTGGAGCTGAGTTCATTGACCTAATGGAGTTGGCTCATTGATAGAGGCATATTAGAGTTGTTGCAGATAAGGTTTTAAAGGACTAAGGATATGTGTACAAGGTATGACTAAGGGAGTTGTGAGGAATTGTACATCATCTAGACAGTCAGAGTACTTTGTAAGGGTAGATTGGTTGTCAAAGGACTAACACCAAGCCCTAGTTGTTGTTTTCTTATATAAGTGGATGTATGAGGGCAATTATCACTGGCACATGAATCATAGACTATTGTATTATTAGTTTGTTAATATAACAAAGTTGGATTGTAAAAATTTGTAAGAAGCTGTCTATATTTGTCCGTGTGTTGATTTACTATTATATATTATTATACTATGCAAAGTTGCCTTGTTGTGATACTTGGATTGGTAACATCAATGATTTAAGATTCTATCCGAGACACTAGTATCATGTAAAAACAACATAGTATCAGTGTGACTTTGAAGGGACAGTGAATTAGAGTGTGCATTGTGAAGCAGCTCAAAGGGAGCTAGATTATATAAAGCATGGAGAAAAGGGTTCAAATGAAGTCATGGAGATGTGGTCTTGAATAGCATGGAAGTGAGATTGACTGGGAGTTTCAGTGGATTAGTGGAGAACCTGGCAAAAAATAATTTTTTGTAGGGTAGGTGGTTGATCATGAACTTCCTATGACTTTCCATGGATTTTTGGGAAAGCTCGAGGATTTATTTGACATGGATGATATTGGTTCGATCGAGATTGCTTCATGTGATGGAATGGATATTGGCAGACTAGTTTCTTCATTAGATCATGATGGTGCATATTTGAGAGTGGAGGGTGTGCATAGGTGGGGTTTGATCCAGGAGGATGAGTGCTAGTAGGATTGAGTTGGGTTGATGATGGAACATGTTGCACCGCAACTTAGACTGGCCTTGTAGGACAAGAGGTTAGTAGTAGATTAAGTCATTGGAGACCGTGTAAACTCAGAGGGAGTAGCCCTATGGAAGTGTTTATGTCGTCAGGTTAAGATGAGATGATGCAAAGGAACTATCGATATTACAAGGTTAATTATACAAAGTATATTGCAGTGATGGATGCCATATGGGCTAGTGTCGTCGGTGATGAAGTTGATGGAGACTTCCTAGTGTTGGAGGTACCTCCCTCGCTAAGAGGAAGTGTTGATATTTGTAGCTTGAGAGGTACTCCAAACCCTAGGATAGCAACGACTTCAACTTAGGCCAGATGATGCTGTAATAATATATACTGCATGTAGGCATATTGATAAATCCAATGTTGTTTGTCATGGAAAATATGCAATTGGTAGGCCTATGAGATTCAGTTATGCACCACATTTAACAAGGGATATGCGATCTATTGTCCAACATTTAATCCAAAGAGGTTTTAATGTTACAATTATATGGTATAAGTTCATCTCTGATGTGAAGGATGGACTCAGTGAGTTATACATAGGGACATCTCGAGATACATACATGACAAGACAAGATATATTAAACATTTACAATGATACCATAAGGCTAGAGTATGTTAAAGATCAAATTGATCCAATTAGTGTAGAATGTTGGTATAAGGAACACGTTGAGAGCTTTTTCTTCTACCATAAACAAGATCTTGCTGAAAACATCCCTTTTATCATAGGCATACAGACAAAGTGGATCATTCAATGATGCTAAAATATTCTCACAACAATATAATCTCAAAGGATTCAACATTTAGTACAAATAAGTACGGGGTGAGTACAAAATTACCCTAAATCTAATTCATTTATTCAACACCATTTTAATGCTTGTATCTTATATAAATATAATTATGTACTTTGTTTGTAATGTAGTATCAACTTTACACTTTAATGGTCTTTGACAAACATCACAATGGGGTTCCAGTAGCTTGGGTGATATCATCACGCAATACTATAGCTGATATTTGTAAATGGATGTCAACTCTCTTTGCCATTGGGAAGAAAGAGCAACTAGATTGGCATGTTAAAGCCTTCATTACAGATGATGCTACTGCTGAAATTGAAGCATTAAGGTGATGTGTTTATTCTTTTTATAAGAGACATACAAATATTCTTAATGTATATTCTCTCTAAAAATTATGTTATTCCAGGTCTTCAATCAACTGTACAATATTATTATGTGTGTGGCATGTTCGTCGTGCATGGTTGAAGAATGTTGGAAACAAAGTCCAAGGAAGGGAAAACCAAATCCGAATTTTCCATGCTTTAGGAGAAATCATGCACACATGTGCAGATGATGAATCTGTAAAAAAGGCAGTTGAAAATTTATTTGAAGGATTCAGTGACCATACAAAGTTTTTGGAATATTTTAAAACAACTTGGTTAGCCAACAACAAAATATGTAAGTTTCTTTTAAGTGGCTTTAATGACTCTTTTTTGCATGTCATATGTATAGTTATTAATTCATAACCAATAAATTTCTTTCTACATATATGTGGGCAAAAGCGTACAGAAATTTCCACATTCCAATCAAAATACAAATAATGCAATTGAGTCTTATCATCGGTATATCAAGCAAAGGTACCTAAGTGAGAAAAACAATGCATGCCATAGGCGGGTTGATTGGTTGATTTATGTGTTGTTGACAAAGGTTGTATTATATTACAATCATATGCAACGTTTAAAAGAATTTGGTTTTGTACGACCCAGAAAAATTGAGGAACAGTTGAATTCATCTAGGTGTAGAGCTAACCAAATCCCAAATTAAGATTGTGTGCCTGATGAAAAGAGTAACAACGATTATTGGGTTCGTAGCCAAAATAAAATACTCGTGATATTTGGTACAATGTCATATATAAAGATTCCAATCTACACTTTTGTAATTGCAAGTGGGCCTTAAATGGAAACATCTGTAAACATGTATTGAAAGTTGAGATGTTGGCAAGTAACATTAGCTTGGGTGAAAATGTATTCCCTAATGTCACTAATCCTACTACAGAAATTCCTAGAATTTTATTTGATTTGAATGAATCACTTATATTGGGCCCAGAAATCCAAACAGAGCTTCTACCATGCTTTGATTCTCCTCCCATTCTAAATTATCATAATGAAACAAGCAATGATGATTTAGATAATTTCTCATATAATGTTGAAACGACCAATGTACGACCAGATAGTGCATTATTTGAAGATGATGAGATGAAACGTGTTAACTCATCAACTCATGAGAAATTGAGATCCATAATACCTACAAATTTGGAACAGGCATATGCATTAAATAACTTGGTAGACAAAGTATGTCAAGAATACAACAAAATGTTTTTCAATACTATAACTCCATCCAAGATCACTACGAAGAGAAAACATAGTTTCTTGAGCCCAGTCAATAAGAAAAGGTGTTGTGGTCACAAGTTAAATGCAGGGAAAGATAACCTACAATTTGAAAGGGTTGGACGAGTTCGTGCAAAAAAAAAGAGCGTGAATGAACAGCTGGAGTTGTCTTCTCAACGACAAAGAACTGTGGACCACATGCCTGAGTTAGTGCAACATTCTATTATACACAAAAATGGTAAATCTGATGTTATGCATTTTTTCATGTGAAATATGATATACTATCATTTGCAATGCATAGGCATAACTATATGAACTTTTTTTGTTGTTACAGTTGACGGGCCAACTTGTCGACTCCAATTATTTGATGAGCATGTCGATGAAAGAAACTATAGCATTGGGAGCACTTCTCCAATTAGTACTATCCCAATTCCCTCCCCGAGGTTGCTTCCCCCTATTGTACAACCAATGGGGATGTATTGTCGGCCACACCCACCACCTTTTTCCTTCATAAATTCTCCCATGCCTATAACCGACTCCCCAAACCCTTCCCAATTCCCACCCCTCCCCTTTAACCATCCGCCCTTCTCATTGTTCCAATCATCCACCCTTAACATTCCAATTTCCCCCCTAGGGTGATCACTCGCCCTAGGGTTATTCCCACTATCGTACAACCAATGGGGATGTATCATCGCCCCAACCCACTACATTTTTCCAATTTTTCTCCCACCATGCCTTTATCCATCACCCCTGAACCATGCCTATATCCATCACCAAGTGCTCTACCATCTACCCAGGAAGGGCAGTCTTCTCCATTGCCTTAGATCTTCATGGTGAGAATGAGTAGTTGATCAAAAACTTATCATTAATTAACGAAATTGATTATATGCATTTTGGATTTTACAACTAATTAGTTATTGAATTTTTGCAGCAATATCACTTTGGAAATGCACTTGGGAGTGCCAAGAGTGGCGATGGTGACTTATACACCCAATTTCTAGATCAGTCGTGAGGCGGCATTTCCATAATGTCATTCATGGGCATGAACTTCCATTATCTATGTTGGGAATGAAGTTCCATTTTGTAGAAAAGAGAAATGTATAACTAGACAAATTTGGAATACAAATACATGAATTTGAACTTGTGTATATGACAATGTCTTCATTGACTTTTAAATTCATGATGTGGATTTGATGTTATATTCTATCAATGTTACATTAGTTTTGAGGAATGTAGTTAGAATGGATTTATTTGTTTCATTTACAAGTTATCAAGTTTGCAAGTTAAGTTACTTTTATATTTATATCTTACTCAATGTTGCACGCATGAAAAAACATATCATTACCAAGGAACTTTGCTTAGTTATAATAATAGATGTATCATGTACATGAAGAGAGCATATATATGGATTTAGATTTATTTTAATTTTTTATTTATGAAAAAGAAAACCTAAAGTTGAATTTATGAAAAAGAAAAGTACACTATACATGCCATATAAGAAAATCTTCAAAAATAGATAATGATTAGAGCCTTTACCACTTAACTACTAACATTTAAAGACGAAAACTTTATTGATAAGTGGTGTAGTATTATTTAAGTTTTA